>CAODLS010653449.1:0-10562 GCA_948243855.1 Flueggea neowawraea | reverse complement strand
CTCTCTCTCTCTCTCTCTTTCTTTCCTTCCCTTTCTTTTTTCTCTCTCACAGAGTTTCCTCATCTTCCTCTACTACCATCGCCACTCTTCGCCGCACTTCTTTGCAGTTGTCCTTCCAGATCTCACCTCCATTTTTCTGTTGTTTCTCTTTTTCAAATCAGACCGCCCTTTCTCTGTTGCTCTTCTTCTTCACCTCGGCGTTGTCGTCGTACGCTTTAGGCTTTGCATGTAACGCTGGTTTTCACATTCTTCCACCGGCAACAGCTCTTTTCTCCTGCTTCTTTCGATTCTCAAATTATAGAGGTCTTTCCTCTAATTTTTGGTTGCGAATTTCTATTTTAGGATTTGATTTTTCGGTTTTGGTTGTATGTTAGGTTTCTGTTGTTAAATAATTTGCTAATAAGGTTTTAGTTTGGTCATCATTTCTTCTCTTAGTATGGTTTTAGCTATTTTTCATGATGTAGATGGTCCGTCCTCAAAAGCTCCGTACTTTGTCAAGCGATTGGTCTTTTTTGGGCTTGTAATTTTACAATACCATGATTGATGTTTGTGTGAACACTTGGGTTGTTTCTAATGCTTATAAGGTGTTTGATCAAATGTTGTAGATGTAATTTGTTTCATATACATCAATTATTTGTACCTATATTTTTCAGAGGTGTCGTTCTGCTCATTGTGTTTTCAAATGATCCTTGATATATAAGCATAAAGATAGCTAGTTGGCATTTCAATTCAGAATTTTCTCTACTGAATAACTGATGCCATCAAAATTTTAAGCTTATAATTGTTAGTTTAGTTTTACTTAAGGTTTTTAAAATGTTTATTTAAGTTTGTTTTACATTTTTAAGGTTTACTTACGGTGTATTTCTTATGGAAAGAAAATGATATGATGGTTGATATAAGTTTTGCTTAAGGTTGATAAATTTTTTTTAAGCTTTGTTTTTTGGTAAAACAAAAAAATAAAAAAAATTGTACGGAAAGAAAATGAAGAAAATAAAGGTTGATATAAGGTTTACTAAGGTAGATATAAGGTTTTTTTAATAAAACAAAAACAATTAAAAGAAAAAAGAAGGAAATTTTGTCTGAAAAGAAAATAAAAGTTAATATAAGGTTTACTTAAGTTTGATGAAAGGTCAATTAAAAGAAAGGATTGATATAAGGTTGTTTTTAGTAAAATAAAAAAATTCGTACGAAAAGAAAATGAAGATTGATATAATGTTTACTTAAGGTTGATATAAGATTTTTTTTAGTAAAATAGAAAAATTAAAACAAAAAAAGGAAGGAAATTTTGTATGAAAAGAAAATAAAGGTTAATATAAGGTTTATTTAAGTTTGATAAAAGATCATTTAAAAAAAAGGATTGATACAAGGTTATTTTTAGTAAAATAAAAAAAATAGTACGAAAAGAAAATGAGGATTGATATAAGGTTTATTTAAGGTTGATATAAAATTGTTTTTTTAAAAATAAATAATAAAAAAATATTATAAAAAAATGAAGTTTGATATAAGGTTTATTTAAGATTTTTTAAAGTATTTAAGAAGTTTTAAAATATTTTTAAGAGGTTTATCTTTTGTATTTTTTAGTTTTTAAAATATAGATTGATTTTTAGTTTAGATTGATATTTTGTTTATTTTTTTGGTTTTTAAAGGTATTTATAACGTTTATTTCTTTATTTGCTGTTTTGAAAAATATAAATTAATTTTTAATTTAGTTTTTATGCTTTATCTGGTTTTCAATTAGTTTTTTTTTTTAAAAATAAAAAGGACTTGATGATTAAAAGAATTGACAGAATAGTTTAAAATTAAAAACACTAAATAAATTATAAAATAAAAAAATTGAAAAAACAAATACGATGAAAGTAAAGTCAAAAAAATCAAATGTGAAAAAGTTAAAAAAGACTAAAATTTTAAAAAAAGGACTAAAAATTTAAAAAAAAAGATTTTCGTACGGAAGAAATGATAAAAGTTGAAAAAGGACTAAATGGGGTGAACAGAAGAAATCAGGGACTAATATTTTAGAATAATTTCCAAATAAGAGCTATGCTTGACGTGTGCTCCGTATAGGGTCATGTTAAAGATCATACATGAATAAGAAAATTTCATGGAACTATTTGTTTGTAATTAAACGTTGTAATGGGCTTAATTCTGTAATTGACCCAACTTAAGCTTCAGATATGTAAATAATCAAATTCTTATGGATTTGCAGAATTGACAATGTTGACGTAGTGTTTGACAACATTTCTTAAAAATTTGGGAAATTTATTTGTAAATTTAGATTTGTGTGTTAGTATTTTTTTTAATGAAACACTTCATTTATAAATAAAAGATTTCATTTTACTAGAATTTTGTTTATTTGTAATTCCAAAATAAAACAAGTGGAATTTGTAAATGAGTTTCACATTTCTTTTATTTCGACAAAATTACGCTCATACGTACACTTATTACTTTCCAAATACCATCCTATCATCTAAAATTACCATATATCATGACAAGGTTTGGAGTGGATGCGGTAAGGGAGCTGTTTAGTTAGAATTTAGTTTATAAAGAAGGAATTAGAGAATGTATTCAAGGCAAGTTTGAAGATGATGAGTCAAAAATATTCTCCATAGGAAGGAGCAAGGCTTCAGTGCTTGATGGTTTTCCAGGGAGATTATATCATAAGTATTAAAAGTTGGTGTCTAATGGTATCTGCTCATAAATCCAGCAATTCTTTGATTATTGTGAATTTCTTGCAGAATATTAGAATTTCTCTCCCACCACACTAATTTCTAAATAGTCCAAAGAAGGTTACAGAATTTAGGCCCATATCCTTGTGCCATTTAGAATGAAGATTAATACTAAGATTCTCACTTTAAGACTTAAAAGGTGGCTTCTATGTGTTGTTGACAATGTTCCTTGACAATCGCACGCTAAGTTTATCTACTGAGGTATTATTCGCTCTGATCTCATGACCCTTAATGATTTTTTCCCTGAAAATGCGTCTTAGTGATTTGAAGGAGTAATGTATTTATATGCGACCCTTTGTCTTGACTCCTAGACAATGTAAGAGTATGGCATTACAAGAGCTCTTTAGTCGATACTAAGAGGCTTGGTGATACAAAATAATTTGGGGGAGAACACGGCTTCTAACCCTTGTTTTACGGATGACGCCAATTGTTGTAGACCATATCCTTCAACGATTACGCGCTAGACCCATTTACTAAGATTTTGTCCGTTTTGGGCCCATGACCTCATTGTTTGCCTCTAAAAAGACGTCTCAAGATGTAAAAATGAAGGCTTCAAAGCATGATAAACATAACAAAAAGGTTATAAGAAGAGAAATCAACATTTTCCAAGTTAATCTCCAATTGATTCATAGTAGCAGTAAGATTGCCAAAGTTCTCACCTTTATCTCGTGGAAGTATTGAAGAGAGAATAAGATTGTTAGCCACGCCAGAGATAGTAACTGAATCAGGCTGAAGTAGACCAAACTCCATCACGAATGGCTTTCCATGAAAGCTTTTGCCATCATCCTTTCTCTTGTGACAATAAGACGGAATAAGATCAGAAAAAGAACATTGTCAGCAATCTCACTATGAAGAAATCAACGGGAGGTCTCTCGAGAGGCTTATGACCCATACTCTTAGGCGATTCAAGAACATTCTTAAGATGGATTGATAGGATTCGAGTGATTATATTTTACTGATTTTTTTGAAGTTTAAAGGAGGAGAAGCTTTCATCACTATATAGTCGTCAATACTTAAATATATTTTTTTGAATTGAAATATGTAAAATTTGTAAAATATGTTATATTTTAATTAAATATATAAAAGGAAAATTTTCAAATTGCTGTATTAAGAAAGTGTATTAACACTAATCATCGTTAAGATATTGTTTATGTAATATGATGAATTTAATTTAAAAAATAAAACAGACAAAAAATCAGAAACCCACTAAACGATAAAACACATGATTCATTCTGAATATGAAATAGAAATATTCTAAAGCTACTATAAAAGCTTTTACATCAAAATTAAAAAAAATAAAACACTAAAATTAATTAATCCGCTTGAAAATAAAAATTTCATTTTTAGCCAAAATACGAAAGAAATTGGAAACTCTATTTATTAGGAAAAAAATACCACCTAATTAATGTTACTTTTTTATGGGAAAAAGAAAAAAAAAAGAAACGAAAGAAAAGCAAAAGACAAAGCATAAATTCCTCCTCCAGACTCTCTCGAACCAAACACACACTGTACTCTCCGGCCAAAAACCCTGCAATGGACCTGCTCCGATCCAATCTCTCTCGGGTTCGGATCCCTGAACCCACCAATCGCATCTACAAGCACGAGTGTTGCGTCTCTTTCGACACTCCGGTACTAATTTCAAATAATTTTCTCTTTCTTTCTCGAGGAAATTTGTGTTGCTCTGCTTCCATATTGCATTGCTTTTGTTTGTCGCTTGTCAATTCATCGTCGTTTTGTTAGCTTGATTGATTGTGGAGAAGCTTATGTTTCTGTGTTGTCAAATATTTGGTGGTGGATTTCAGAGATCCGAAGGCGGGTTGTTTGTGGATATGAACACGTTTCTTGCCTTTGGGAAGGATTATGTGGGTTGGAACTATGAGAAGACTGGGAACCCGGTGTATTTGCATATAAAGCAGACGAAGAAGTTGGTTCCAGAAGATAGACCGTCCAAAAAACCCACATTGTTGGCAATTGGTATGTGCGTGTTGACTAAAAGAGTCTTAGCATTGGTTTGTGTTGATGCTTAAGTGTGAGATGTGATATTTGTGTGGAATGAGTATGTTCTGTGTATTGAAGAACTGTTTTAGAGAGTTCTGCTATTCGTTCTTATTTGGTAATCGTGTTACTAGAAGCAGTGGTTGATGAAGTATAAGGTTTTACTTTATGTTTTCGGATGTGTAGGTGTTGATGGGGGATTTGACAACAACGAACCAGAATATGAAGAAAGTTGCAGTATCGTCATATTGCCTGATTTTGTTACTTTTCCATTTCCCTCGGTGGAGTTGCCAGAGAAGGTTCGCTTTTAGTTTTTTGACCTGTTTTTTCTTTTCAGTCATTGTTCAAAGAAAATTTTCTGTTGCAGTGAAGATCTTTGCTTGAATTTTATCTTTTTGGGGGTGTTGTAGGTAAGGTTGGCAGTTGATGGCATTTTAATGGCTGAAGGTGTTGAGCGGAAAGAGCAACTTGCTGCTTGGGCTGCTGATAAGAAGAAAGTTAGTGCATATGCTATGGATTTACCACAGATTAACAATGGTGTTACTGTACCTCCATCTGGATGGAAATGTGCAAAGTGTGATAAAACAGAAAATTTATGGTTGAATCTTTCTGATGGAATGATACTGTGTGGGCGAAAAAATTGGGATGGAAGTGGTGGTAACAACCATGCTGTTGAGCACTACAAGGAGGCAGGCTATCCTCTTGCTGTAAAGCTTGGGACAATTACTGCTGATCTGGAAGCAGCAGGTAATACTAGCATGTTCAGGCATTAAAAATTTTCCCGACTATGATAATAATAATCTCATATCTTAATGTGAAATTTATGTGCTTTTGTTCCTAAGGAGACCACTGAAAACCTACAATTTTGTATTTCTTTTCCGCATGATTTTTGATAATAATTTTAGGCCTTTATGATTGGCCAATATTCTTTTTAGGCTATAGATGTCCTTCATTGTTGTCTTCTGTTTGTGCTAATGTTTTCTTAGAGTTTTTTTTTTATGAATCTAAAAGGCTCTGCATGTATATAGCTTTTTTTATTTTGGAAAAAAAGAATAAGGAAGAAAAGGAAAAAAATTAATGAAGGTTTTAAGTATTTAATTGCTATCAATTATTGTTGAATTTTCCTGTTGATCGTTTCTTTTATGTTATTCGAATTAACTATCTTGACTGTATTGTGGCAGCTCAGATGTTTTCTCCTATCCCGAGGATAATACTGTTTTGGACCCTCTTTTGGCACAGCATCTGGCATTTTATGGCATTGATTTTTCGTCATTACAGAAGGTAACTTGGCTCTATTGAATTTTAGTGTATTTTTGTTAATTTTAGTGTATTTTTGAATAATAATGTATCATATATTTATTTTGACGATGAATTTCTTGTTGGATGTTGCTTTATTTGATCGCAATTTCAGGGTGTAGTCTTCCATTCTTATGTTTTCTGTGTGAATACAAAGCTCTGTTATTTCTGATGCATGTTTGCTTTTCTATTTTGGCAGTGTTGCTTTTTAACTTTGTTAGCTATTTGGTTTGAATTGATTGGTTTTGACATGATTCTAATTCACGCTTACTATCCTTTTCCCTTAAAATTACTAATACTTGTTTTTCAGACAGAACTGACAACTGCTGAGAGGGAACTTGACCAAAATCTTAACTTTGATTGGAACCGGATTCAAGAAAGTGGGCAGGACTTGGAGCCAATATATGGACCTGGGTACACAGGACTTGTGAACCTTGGAAACAGGTTAAGTTGGCCTTTCTAAGTACTCCTAGGAGTATTTTTTTTTGTTAGATTTTTTTCCTTATATTTTTTTTTCTTTTGCAGCTGCTATATGGCAGCGACAATGCAAGTTGTGTTTTCAACAAGTTCCTTTCAATCTCGGTTAGTTTGCATGACATTCTTGACTCTTCTATTTACAATTACTGAGTATGTGGACAGCAAATTAAGGATGTGGAAATTTGCCCATGATTTTGCTTGTTTATGATGTGGAGGTTGGAATTGATTGTGTATTTAGCATATAGCAACTTTAGTTCTGGCATCCTAATCAAATCTTGTGCCTTACTTTGTTAGATACTACATGAACCAAAGCTTAAAAATGGCATTTGAGATGGCTCCTGCTGATCCAACTGTCGACTTAAATATGCAGTTGTGAGTATCATGAATTATGTGTAATTTTTGTTTTTCTCTCTTTGGAAATTTTGTAATATTTAAGCTTTTTTTATGTTGTTTTCATTATCCGTACAATTTTCTACTAAAATATCAATGTTTTTGAAAATTTTTTACATTTGTGGATTAATGTTTTGCTTTTACTTGGCAGAACAAAACTTGGCCATGGTTTGCTATCTGGAAAATACTCAGTTCCAGCGTTGGAGGTAAGGACATTCTAGAAATATTATGTCCTGTATAGTGTTGCTTTTCTTTTTTTTTTAAGGCTTTCATTTTCTTTTTTTTGAATTTTCTAATAGAAAGGTGATGCTGAGAATGTTGCAACTTCAACGAGTGACGTAAGCTTTCTTTCAGAACTTTCCAATCTTTTGATCAAGTATGATAAAATGGGGATATTTGGATCAATTCATTTGCTAATGAATGATCTGATATGATTGTCCTTAGGATCTACAAATTTGTGAAGTTACATGGATTTTGTGATCCTAATCCTGCCTGCCTCCAGGCTCACATACATTATTGTGAAGCTTAATATTTTTTTCTTACACTTTTAGGCCTGGATATGTACTAGTTTCCACTGCAGTATTATGCAATTTTTATTTGTTATCTGATGATGCCCTATTAATTTTTCTCTTTTCTTTTGTGGTCCATCTTTTGTAAATATCAGAAACAAGAAGGAATACCTCCTCGTATGTTCAAGGCTATTATTGCTGCAAGCCATCCTGAATTCTCTTCTATGAGGCAACAGGTATATGTTCGATTGATCATGCATTGTTCTTTTTTGTGGAAAGTTGATGATGATTGCTTCTGACATAATTGCTTGACATATTCTAGGTTACATAAAAATGGAGATAGTATAGTAGGTAAATAAACAGATGTCTAAAAGATGACATATAAAGGCAGCAAAGAGAAAGTTCTTAGAACAATACGTTCCTTTAAAGTCAAATCCATTTAATCTTTTCAGGCTTTATGTTTGTGTATGAAAATTGCTTCTATTAGTAATACTCTGCTTTATTATCAAATAGGGTAGAGATGCTTTTTAAGCAGCTAGGAGAAGGAAATAAATCTTTAATGAATTCACTTTTAGATTATTGAACAGTTGGAAACATGTAGATGGTACCATTATCCAGTATTGGAATGACTGTGTAGTATAGGTTGATTAAGGGGATGCACCACGTAGTTATGGTGGTCTCTAGAGTCATCCGCCGGCGTCAACACTTAACATACAGACATTTCTGTTGGTCTGGGTTGATTACTTGCTTGTTCAATGTCTAATGAAATTCTTGTAGGATGCACTGGAATTTTTTCTGCACTTTCTTGACCAAGTTGAACGTGTTAATGGTGCAAAAACTGTGCTGGATCCGGCAAGGAGCTTTAAGTTTGGTATTGAAGATCGTATCATGTGTATATCTGGAAAAGTCACTTATAATAGAAGGCATGACTATATTCTCTCTGAATATTCCACTGCATGAAGCAACTAATAAGGGTAAAGTAATTTTTTGTCCATGCTTTCATTTTGAGCAACATGCCTCTTGACATTTATGTGCCAACTGATTATTGGTGATTCAGAAGAAGTAGAAGCCTTCCACAAATTGAAAGCTGAAAAGAGTTCAGAAGGAAAGGATGTGTAAGTACAATCAATGTGTCTTCTTTTTCTCCGAACTTTGCTTAAATGTTGAGTCGTTGCAGATCCAGTGATGAAATTGTGCGTCCAAGAGTACCTCTAGAAGCATGCTTGGCTAACTTTTCAGCACCAGAGGAGATACAAGATTTTTATAGCACTGCCTTGAAGGCTAGGACTACAGCACTGAAGTAAGATTCTTGACCTACATGATCATAATGGAATATTGTGTAAAGTGGGAGACTGATTCGAGGTTTTTATTGATATTGTCTTTCTCTTTCCTGCTGCAGGACAGCTGGTCTAACATCATTTCCTGATTATTTGGTCTTGCACATGAAGAAATTTGTACTGGAGGCAGGCTGGGTGCCGAAAAGGCTTGGTAATATACCTTATTTCCTTGATCATTTCTATTGTGCTCTTTTTTTTTTTTTGAAAAAATTTGTAATTGATAAATTTTACAGTAT
The DNA here is from genome assembly GCA_948243855.1 of Flueggea neowawraea. Taxonomy (NCBI): domain Eukaryota; kingdom Viridiplantae; phylum Streptophyta; class Magnoliopsida; order Malpighiales; family Phyllanthaceae; genus Flueggea; species Flueggea neowawraea. The sequence continues at coordinate 1,599 of CAODLS010653449.1, read as the reverse complement.
TTTTTTTCCAGATGTGTACATAGATGTTCCTGATATTATAGATATTAGCCACATGAGAAGCAAGGGTCTTCAACCAGGGGAAGAGTTGTTACCAGATGGTGGTATGTGCTACGGCTTACTATTTCTTTGTTCTGTTCTTATATTTTGTTAAAAAAAAAACAAGTCGAAATAGGCTTCATTCTTGTGCGAGGATATTGCATTTTGTAGTAGCCAGGGATTGCATTGATTTTTTTAATTATGGTACATATTGATGAAGAGGAGGAATAGCCGAAGAGGGGTGCGGGGTTGGGTTGGGTAGGAAAAAAGCATGGCCTCCATACATGTAGACTCCAGTGCTTGTTTGCAATTATGATAACTTCATGCATTCCTGCCAAATTATTGCTTCCATTTCTTCTATAAGAAAGCATGATCATCAGTGTAATGATTCATATTGAGATCATCAGTCTAATGATTCATATTGAGATTGTTATATCTGGCTATGGGTGCAGTTAATATACTTGCTTATTCTTTATTGGTCAATATAGTTGCTTGTAAGTTCATTGCGTGTGTGATAATAGTTGCATTTTAGATTGTGTAAGTTCATTGCATGTCTGCTAGTGCTTTCATTCCACTTAAGATGAAGGAAGCTCTTGGAACCTGTTTTTTTTTTTTCGGTATTTGGTGGTGTTTCTCTTATGAGACTTGTAACTTCTCTTTCTATGCTGCATTTATAACGCAGTCCCTGAAGATGAAATGGAAACCACTAAGCCCGTGGCAAATGAAGATATTGTTGCACAGTTTGTCTCAATGGGGTTCAGCCATCTACACTGTGAGAAAGCTGCTATTAATACTTCAAATGTGGGAGTGGAAGAAGCAATGAATTGGTTGCTTTCTCACAAAGTGTACCTTCACATTGATGAAATCCTTAGTATTGATGAAGAAAAAAAAAAAAGAAGAAACTTCTGTTAATATCCTCCATTCAGGTGTGGTTGTTTTGCAGTGATTCATATGGTTTACATGTGTTTCAGATATAGATGCTCCTATCTCCCAAGGGGCACAAAGCATTGAAGTCGATCAATCAAAAGTTGATACTTTGATCTTATTTGGTTTTCAAGAAGAAATTGCTCGGAAGGCTCTCAAGGCCTCGGTACCTTTTTTCAGTTGCCATAATTTTTTTTCTCTGACATACCAGGGTGCATGGGAAAATGCATTCTACAAATTGTTTAAAATTTTAACAGCTCTAGAATGTGTATTTGACAGGGTGGAGACATTGAGAAAGCGACAGATTGGATATTTAACAATCCGGATGCTTCTGCTTTATCGGATATGGATGCTACCACGTCAACCTCTACAGCTGCTCAGGATGCCGCATTGCCGGATGGAGGAGGAAGTTAGTTTTCTAAAACTTATTCTAGGCTCTTTACATCTTGATCCTATAAATTTAGACAAAATGATAACGTTTTAGCAACAGTAGTTGCTTTTTTAAGTTAATTATTTGCTGTGTTGGTGCAGGATACAAGCTTTTCGGGATTGTGAGCCACATCGGAACATCAACCCAATGCGGGCATTACGTTGCTCACATCCTCAAAGATGGGAGATGGGTGATTTTCAACGACAACA
>CAODLS010653411.1:0-19778 GCA_948243855.1 Flueggea neowawraea | reverse complement strand
GGATTGGACAGCTGCCGGATCATGTTCTTGTTCTTATTGTTTCTCACTTGACACTGAAAGAAGCAGGAAGAACCAGTGTCCTCTCACGCAGATGGATAAACCTGTGGACATTAACCCCTCATTTCAAATTTGATGCCTCAGAAAGAATGAGGCAAATCATGCGTTATTCTGGTTCAATGGAGCGAGAAAGGTACGAGGATGTAGTTGAGAGTGAAAGAAGAAAGTACATAAGATGGGTGGATCAAGTGGTGGAAAATCATCAGGGCTCGGATTTAGATGAACTTGTGGTTGTTTTTCGTTTGGATATCAGACACTCCCTCCATCTTGACAAATGGATTAGCTTTGCCGTGAGAAAGAGAGTCAAAGCGATTAAGATTGACTTGGGCATACTTTCCTATGCAAGCATTGGAAAATATAGTTTCATGAGAAGTGTGCCGGGCTTATCCGGCATCGAATTCCTAACTTCACTTTGTTTGAAGAATGTTGATATAACTGGAGAAACGATCGAGCATTTGTTGTTTGCTTGTCCACTACTAGAACGGTTGTGCCTGGATTTGTCAAATCAATTGTTGAATTTGAGAGTTGTTAGTTCATCACTCAAATTGAAGTACTTGGTTATATATCTTTGTTGGTCTTTAGAAAGCATTGAGATATGTGCCCCAAATCTTATGTCACTCCATTACTATATACCGGCGGGGAAAAGACCGAAATTGCAAGTTGGGGGCCTTTGTTGTCTGGTTCATTTGTATATTAACTCCAGTCGCTTAAGTTATGAATTGTTCCAGTTCTCAAGCTACTTTGCTCAGCTGAAAACTCTTACATTGAATTCCGAGTACATTGAGGTCAGATATAATTTTTGCCCACATGGTGGATTTATAGGCTTGACACATTTTCTTATTTTTCTCATCTTGTTTTTATGTCCTGCAGATATTACTGGTGCAATGTGGACTTCCTAAATTAACAAATCTCAAGCACTTGACATTCCAAATCCAAGGATTTCGTCAATTATGCACGTCTCAATTGGCCGAGTTCATTAGTTTCTGTCCATTCTTGCATAAATTTACAATGGAGGTATGGTCTTTATATTTGTTGTTTGTTCTTATGACCATTAATTTATTTCCATCGTACTCATAATTTATGTCCATCTACTGATCTTGTTCCAATGATTTAATGATGCAATTTGCAGTCGTTTATGCCACAAGTTTCTGCACAAAATCACTCTTGCTTGTTTCCATCTATGAAGCACGAAAACCTTATTTTGCGTGAGTTTCCCGCTTTCGAAACTTTTCGGAAACTGAAAGTCAAGGAAACTTGTACGAGTTTTTGGGTCATTTTTCCATTAACAGAATTTCGGAAGTGCATTTCTAGTTTAGAAATACGTTTCTATCACTATAAAAGTGCCTATCTATCTCTACTTTAGGAGATGAAAATACTAACATGAAGGAAGTGCCATAAAATTTACCATCTTATCTCTAATACATTGCATTTTTTTCTTTCAATTATGATTGTGAAACTTTTAAACTCATTTTCTATTAGGAAACTTGCAGATTTTTTTATGTTTAAACTTAAAATAATTTTTGTATTTCTAATATTTATAAAATATAGATATTTTTATTGTTTACGCATTTCCTCCATGTTTCTGTTTCTTATATTTTTGAGAAATTTTGGAGGTGTTTAGTTGAAAAAATTTGCCATTGTTTTCTAAAAAATTAGAAAACAAAGATGAAAATTTGAAAAATTTTCTCCAAAAAAATTTGATTAGCAAATATATTTTCTTAGATGTTTTCAATTTTTAAAAAATAAAAAACAGAGAACTATTTTTCAACTGAACATAGTCTTCGTATCCGGTGTGCGTTTCCGTTTCGGGCTACATAGGTTTCGACAAGATTAGTCATCTCAAGCCTTTGTCATTCTCATAATTTTATTGATGTTAAATTTTCTTGAACGAAGATGTTAAATTTGTTTCTTACTTGAAATTAATCTCATGACTGCTTCCTTGACATGTTTGCAGTTGCTTATAAGTGCAAACAGTGAAGAAAGAATTATAGAATGGGGTCTCTTGCGTCATCACCAATATTTAGGGCTGACAATTTTTGACATGTTTATGACACGATAACACGATTACGGTGTACACGATTATAATACGAAATTAATTTTTTTAATATTTATGTCATGTATAATGAATGTATAATGATGTGTGATAATAAAATAACATGACGTGATTACGACACGACTAACATGAATTGTCACCTTACCAATATTTGAAGGTGGTGGAAATGCTTGGATTTGTTGGTCGAAGTCATGAGATTGGAATTGCCAGGTTTTTTCTAAAAACAGCTATCAAGTTGGAGAAATTGATTATAAATACTCATTGTAGATCTTTGGCGACGGATCAAAATAAGGTCGGGTGCTGTTTAATGCAGTTGCGCCAGGGTCAAGAGAGAAAGCTGAACAGATGAGAAGTGAAATGCCTCCTGGAGTTGAGCTGCTTATGTGTCATGTTGAGAGTATTAGTGTGTGTTCGTGTGAGAGCATCCGTTTTGCATAATTTTTATATACTAGTTTTTGGTGCATGGGCATTTTACAAGGTAAACGTCTTTATAAAATTTTTGCATAATTATGTTCAGTTGCTGAATAAATTTTTTTCTTAAATAAACACACATACTTATAGGTGTGTCTAAACTTGCTGTAACACCTTTTTTTTAAAAGAAGTTTGCAAATTATTCTAGCCATCTCTTCTCAATTTTTTGTGTTCAATTATGGTTTGAACAACATTATGATTAGATGCAGTCAAGGAATCGTTTCTTTGGACATTACATCTGACGGAAATATGACTGTAAGTATTCAAAGAATCTGCTGATGGATATATTCTTTTAATCTTTTCCTTTTTTTTTAAAAAAAAAGCAAGATAGAATAGTTTCGTGTCGTTTTATTTTTTTTGTTGTACTGTTTAAAAGACTCTAATCCTCGCATGGTTTGGATGGCTTGAATCTGAAAATTCTGAGTAGAACTTACTTCAACTCATGATAGGTAATCAAATGGAAAAACTAAAAAGCGTTTCCTGAAAAATCAAGCATTGTCGTAATAGCACACCAAAAAGTGGAAAAGTTGATGTTCGACCAAAAAAAAAAGTGGAAAAGTTGATCAAATTTGTGAGTTTTCCAATTTCTTCATGTATGCTGATTTGTGACAATTTCTTCAAATTTGTCTAGAATGCCTAGCAGGAACATAGGATGGTTTCAGTTCAAATGCAAGAATATGTGTTAGTTTGAATAATTTGATCATCTCATTTGTTGAAAAATTTCTCGTGTTTGCAGCATTACTTCCGTTCAACTTACAAGTTCATTGAGCTCTCCACACGTTTTTAATTCCATTGCTTGGGAGAGTCAATTTGTGCCCAAAGCATATGCTTTGCCAATATCTCAAGTATACCTCAGTTATTTTCCTTCACTTGTTGCAATTTTATATGGATTGCTTTCTATTTGCCAGCTAGAGATTCAAACCACTTAGGATCTTGAAGACTTGTGCTGTAAACTTTCTAGAATTTTTGTTCATTCCTTCAAATGACAACATGGGTTGGACTGTTCTTTGATAAAAATAGTAGTTACCAAGACTCAGCTAGTGTTGCAAGGTCATTCAGTTGGCGTGCATTTTTCAGTTTCACTTAACCAGCTGAAAAGATGGATTAATCGTCCTTTTATGCAATGAGCATAATCATCTGACTAAGTGGAACCACATTGTCAGAAATTAAGGGAGATGCTTAAGCACTTCTTGCTGGCTATGCGCGGGCAGAAGAATCTTTCATGTGGAGAAGATTCCATTATTCAACAGGAATAAAGAAGTTTATGCTTGCTACTAAAGTATTTTCCTGTTTTATCAGGGACTGCAGTTACAGAGAAACAGCCTTACTGAAAAGTAAACTATTGAAAATGGAGCAGATACATTATTTGATATTGAATCTAAGGTAAACCTACCGCAGTTTCTGAATACCCTCTGCATCAAATGCTGGGCTTCATGTAGATCATTTGGCTCAGGAAAATAAGTTGCCCCCGTTGCATACACATGTCTATGTTTTGAAATGATTACGCGGGAGGATTTCACCTCTGATTTGTTCAATTCCATGATTAGACAGATTCAGATTTTCCATGCCTTTTTTTTTCTTTCCTTTATTTCTGGAAGCATGTTTGTGGATAAATCCTGAAATCGTTCAATGGAGCAACCTCATGAAGGCATGAGTTGAACAAGAAGATCTAGTTCAGTGAGAGGATGAGGGAATTCTTCCAGAAATAAAGGGAAGAAAATGATTAGTTTATTAGACAAGTTCTTAACTTCTACTCTGTTTCTTGAGAATGTGCTGGGATTTTCTTCAGGTACTTTCAGTTGCAGTTTTGCTGAATTTGCTGACAAGGTGGTTACATTTGAACCCAAGTGACAAAAGCTGCCCTCTATTTCCACTCACTCACTATCTGCTCTATTTCCACAAGATTTGTGGGTTGCATTTTCTATCAGGATGGATGTGGGCTACCTAATGAATAACATTCTACTGCAACTGCCCCCAAAAGATTGATATTTTCAACAATTACCATGTCATTTTTTTAGATTCGAATTCCTACTCTTTCATAGATGTAATTTGTTCAAAATTGGCACATTAACCATTAGATCAATATTTTGCTGATTTTAATATTATTGTCTTTTATAATTTGTTGCAATAGTTAATTTTGGGTGAGTGGTGCCTGTGATGAGGGCAGGTAAGAATGTATACAAAGACGGAGCTATTCAGGGGGCACCTCCTTCCGCCGGAGGAGGGCCATAGGAGCCCCCTCCGACAGTGCTCCTGCTGGATTCATCCATGAAGACAGCTGAGAGGGCAGGACAGGGAAGTTGTCCTGCCCTCCTTTTTTTAAAATTTAAACCTAGGGCGAAACGAAGTCATTTTGCCTCGTTTAGTCCTAGGTTTAAAAAAAACATAGTTCTAAAAAAAATTAACTGTGGAGTGAAACGTTGCCGTTTCCCCCACAATTCTGAAAAAAAAAAATTAATTGACTAGGTCAATTCAAATCTAATTTGAGACAGCAGGTCGACATCCAAACCACCTCTCCTCCTCTGTCAGTTTCAGATTTCGCTCTCCCTCTCTTTTCACTCTCCCTCTCTTTTCACTCTCAAAATCTCTTGTCTCCGTCGACTCCATCCTCCTTCATCCACCGCCGCCAGACTTTGCTTCCTCCACCCACACAAAGTGCCACCACCGCCGTCCTTGCTATTGCTGGCTACTGGAAGTGGTAAGTTATTTTCTTTTTTTTTTAACAAATTTTCTGTTTTGTTAGGTAGGTTAATTGGAGACTTAAAGATTGGTTAATAAATTGGAGGAATATTGTGGGCATATTGTTAGGTAAATTGGAGACTTAAAGATTGGTTAATAAATTTGAGGAATATTGTGGGCATATCGTTAGGTTAATTGGAGACATAAAGATTGGTTTTTATGATTTTATATATACTTGTTTTTAAGTGATGGAATATTGTGGGCAAAACATGCTTAAGTTTTTGTTTTGTTTTGTTAGTTTAATTGTTAGGTTAATTGATTGTATTGACTGTTAGGTGAATTTATTTGGATAATTGGAATTTGGATGACTTAATTTTGTTAGGTGAATTGATTTTTTGTTTGTTTTGTTAGTTTAATTGTTAGGTTAATTGATTGTATTGATTGTTAGGTGAATTGATTTGAATTGATTTAAAGTTGTTATTATTTTGTTAACCAATCAGTCTATGGATAAATTTGTAACTAAGACCAAGAGACCGAGGAGTAGTGCTGGATAATGAGGCTATTTTGCAACGCTTTTAGGGCATGTCGACATGTCGAAAACAACTGTCATCTCTTTACTATAGTGTGCAAAAATAGTTTACAATTAATGCATGTATCTAAATATTTAATTTAAGCAGGATCAGCACCCCCTTTGTTAGAATCCTGGCTTCGTCCCTGTCTAAATTACAACAACAGTCATAAGTCTCAGCAGAAAAAAAATAAATTCAATAATGGTAGTTGTAACTGAAAATGAAGGAAGAAAATGGCTTAAGTTTACCTCAATCTTAAAGAAGAAGAAGAAGAAGAAGAAGAAGAAACACAGAAAACAGGGAGAGAGATTGAAGAGAACTGAGATGAGTGAAGAAGAAAGAAGAAAGAGAGTAGATGATCTGAAATGGGCGGTGGAATCTGGCTCAAAAGGTGCCAGAATTTGGGCGGTGCTGGGCGGTGGGATTTGAAAGAAGAAAGGAGGAAACGACGCATTTTGAGTGAGGATTGTTGCACAGCCGACACCGAGCAACACGCGCTCAACAAACGTAAGCCACCAACCAAACGACGTGTTGTTCACGGGGAAATCAACTGAACGACAACATTGATGACTTCCATACGACTTGTAGCTTAACTCACCCACATAGACGCACGGTAGTCCCTCTTTCTATCATTCCGAATTTTCTTTCAATTTTTGATCAAGTACCACTTAATTAATCAACTCTATTCACTTCCAAAACCTCATTAATCACCCCATCTCGCAATATTATATATCTTTTCTCACAATCTTTCTTAAATTTCACACAAAAACTCAATTTCTCACAAATAATTGTCAATTTCTCGTTTTGCAACTCTCTCAACACACCTCTCAACCAACGTGGGATTCTCCAATACCCACACAACCAACTTTCACAACAGTATACACGGTGTTAGTGCTCGGAATATTCATAAATGTATGCTGATTGCTGATATATATGAAAAGAATTCGAAAATCAAGAGGAAATATGCATTGCACTCGAATTAAATTAAAAAAATGACGGCAGCTTTACATTAATTATGCTCAATAATATATATATATAATTAATTAATCAGTGATTTTTTGGGGATGTCAAACGTTCATTAATTTCATTTCAATTTTATAAGGTTGCTTTCAAAGTCAATATAGCACACGTGAGCAATCCCCCTTTCTCCATCTCTTTTCTTGTCCGCCTCTTTAACCTAACCCCTCCAACATTATCAAAATTATTTGGTAAGACGGTTATATAATTCTTATATTTTTATTGATTACGTATATTTATTTAATTAAATTTTAAATAAAATAATAATTATTGTTTTCATAGTTCAATACTATATAATTAGTAATAAGCTTATAATCTATTAATACTGAAGTCTTTTTCAATGTTAAAAAGTCAAAAATTTCATTAATAATAGAAACTAATGTACTAAAAAAATATTGTATAATTTATTAATATTGTAATGGTTGATCCCTATATTTTATCTTGTTTTATTTCATTTTATTTTTGGCAAAAAAATTCCGATATTTTATTTACGCACTTTCTTGTTATATATTGAGTTTTATTTATTTTATCTGCTGATGCATCAAAGATGATACCAAACTTAATCAAAGTAAATCTCCCACAAGATGCACATATAAGACTATATATCTTTATGAGTGGTGCAGTAGGACTGTCTTGGCTAATTTTTTCCATAGAAAAATATTTATAAATTACTAATAACTAGATAACAAAATTTCATTCTTATTACTTGAAATCTTTTCCTTCCAAACAACAAAATATTGTTTGATCGTTTGTTTCCATTTGTAAAACATTGACCTACTTTTCATTATTGCCTTGCCTTTTAAGCACTCCTTTCTCTATTCATATTCTTCTTTTTTACATTTTTTCCTCTCTTTGGAACTCTCCTTTCCCTGCACCCTCCTTTGATCTGGAGAAAACCGACTGGCATGCTTGGATGCCCAGAGACAGGTACAAATCACCCATAAAATCAATTACCATTCAAACAATCTCCAACATGCATTACCTACTTTGTGTGTTTAACTAATTGAGATACTTCTATAAGTAAAATTATTAGCTTATTTTTTTTGTTCATCATATATACTTTTGATATTTTTCTTTCTTTTGCGACTTCATTATTTCTACAAAAACGAATTTTTTTTCAAAAACAATTGGCTTAGATGTTTTGGGTTGTTGGTTGTTTAGGGACAGATTTGATGAGGCAGGAAATAAGATAAAGAGAGAGAGTGATGTAGCTTCTTCACAAACAATGGGAAGAAGCCAAATCTTAGCACCTCCAGGTGGGACTTTGAACACTGTTACGCCGTGTGCTGCATGTAAGCTTTTGAGGAGAAAATGTGCTGAAGAATGCCCTTTCTCTCCCTATTTCTCCCCTCATGAACCCCACAAATTTGCTGCTGTTCACAAAATCTTTGGTGCAAGCAATGTCTCCAAGATGCTCCTGGTAATACATCAATTTTTTTTCTTTTTCAGATTACAAGTTAGGTTGTTGTTCGAGAAATCATAACAAAAAATTAAGGGAGATATCTGCCTTTTTGTGTTAGATCAGCCAGATGAGTTGACAACAAAAGGTGTCACTGTAACCAATCTAACTGAGTTAATCTTCGTGTTGGTGGTTCTATTTTCTTCAAAATTAAGTGTAATGAATTTTAGTTCGAGAAAACATAATAAAATACAAACTGGAATATTTTGTTTTAACAAATTTGCATTTATAAGAAGAATAAATAGTGATAATTTTTATTTTTTAATTAATGTTTATTGTTTAATTTTGGGTTATGCACATGTAGGAGGTACCTGAGAGTCAAAGAGCTGATGCAGCAAATAGTCTGGTATATGAAGCAAACTTGAGAATAAGAGACCCAGTTTATGGATGCATGGGTGCAATTTCAACTTTACAACAACAAATCCAAACTCTTCAAGCCGAACTTAATGCAGTAAGGGCTGAGATTCTCAAGTATAAATACACAGAGGCCACTACTAGTAACATCGTCGTTTCTAGTTCTTCTCATGCCGCTTTAGTTTCTCCTTCAACAGTGTCAGTTGCTGTACCTTCATTACCACAACCTCTTCCTACACCTCCTCCCCCGCCGCCGCTGCGGTTTTGTCCTCCTCCTGGTGTTGTTTCTTCATCTTGTTCATCTTCTAGTTCTTCTTTGTTTACATGATCAGTTACCGCAACTGACTATAGCTTTATTTCGAGTGACAATGTTCAATATTATAGTTAACTTTATAGATGGTCAATTTTTCTGCATTATTTATATATTGATTAGTTTGGTCATAATGATCTTGTTTATAGAGAAGCATGCTTGTTTGACATATGCATTCCAATTGATCAACCTGTTTTAGCCATACTGAAAATTGATCATCTTCGATATGTGTTTCTGAGTATGATTTTTTTTTAACATAACAATTCAGTGCTTTTATGTTTCACATGTAGAGGAGCAGTAATAAAGGAAAGGTTGGGATTGAATGATTCTATTTGAACTTGGGAGTTACACATAATACCTTTCCATTACATGTTCCATTCATTTACTTTGATTAATTATAACATATCCAGCTTTATTTTTTCCAATTTTAATGAATCTGAAGGTGAATATTAGACACCTAATTCTCATACTTGATGAAAAACAGGGTTTTAATCAAAGTCGCTAATTTGGGTGTAACAAAATTATGGAAGTACTGTGGCAATGAATTATTGTGTACTTGTCGAGGACATGGTTGCACGCGTGATGATCGAAAATTATGGTTTGACTGAACCTTAAAGTGCATTTATTAACATGTTTGTCTGTGCCTTTGAGCGACCCGAAAAGCTTGCTTAGGAGACGTGGGAGACAAAGAGTATGGTGGTGGGTTGTGATTCTTCCTGTGCGGAAGTCAATGAATATAAACATTTTCGAATGGAAAATTAGCCTTTACTGTTCTTTTTATTTATTTATTGACTAATTTCTTACCTATTCAAAATTATCGTCCACTCGTTGCACATAACAGTTTTGAAATTCAATCTTTAACAAGATTTGACGAGTTGTTTTTGATCCATAAGATTTTACGAATTATATTTTCCATATGCTTGATGAAACAGTTTATTTTGTGACTGATCAAAAGAGTGATATGTCATACTCCCATTTGATTACATTCATCAGCATAAAAAATAATTAGGCATATTTATTGCCCTTAAAAGCTTTGCTATCCAGCAATGAACGTGGAAGATGTTTAATTAATTACATTCCTTGTAATGCTTAATAAATCGAGTAAGATAATATATTGATAAAAATATTATAAATATTAGTGCTTTAATCAAATAGTTATTAACCATTGTGAACTATTTTACACACCTTTTGTTGATACTATACTTTCTTAAACTATAATGCAAAAAAAAATGAAAAATTGACAAATAAAATAAGAGAAGATTAATTTAACGGGACATCTAACAAAAAAAAATTGTTCTTTGGCGGTATATTAATGTGTAATAGCATTTATCCCAGCATGCTTCATGTCAAGGTTACATATAATCTTTCTATGTTCTACCATAATATCAAAGTGGGGCACCGCCAAATTTCTAGCAAAAACATCATACAAATTGTTTTTCTTTTCCCATATAGTTTCTACTTTCTAGAATATCATAGTTTTATCTATTTAATTTTCTAGTTCAACAAAAGTTGGGTTCATCTCAGAGTTTGATATTCCCCCAAGATGATGCTTTTCTAGGGTTTCCTTGGCGTGTGGATCTCAATTTTAATTTTTATAATAAGCAAAAAAGGCTTGTGGTCACGTATATATACTAGAAAATTTAAACTATGAGTCGTCAAGAAATTAAGATTGCGAAAATACACTTGTCAAAAAAACCAAAAGTGAAGATTGTGCAAATATGTCGGCCAGAAAACTATTGGCTAGTAGAGGAATTTGGTTTCACGTCATGGTTGCTTGAAATATTGGCATCTTAGTTTGTCCTCTTTCAATACCAATCAAGATTTTACGCAATATAAAATTCTGAAACTTCCATTCTTTCTGGCTCTTGTCAAAGCCACTTGGTTTAACCTCAATCCCCAATTAAGACCCAATAGAAGTTGTAGTCATTTTTGAATAATTTTTCTGTGTGCTTGATTGGGCAACCTCATGTTATTTTTATTAAAATATTTTTCTAACTTGGCTCATCAGCTTCAAAAGTGACAGGATCTATATTTTATTTCTGACTCATGATACCATTTATTTCTCGTTGACGGTTTCTATTAGATGTAGATGTCAACAAGCTTATTCAATTAGGCTTATGAGAATTCACGGACCACATATTTTATTAGTTGATTATTCAATTACATGGTAATTATTAATAATTAAAATTATTTTCGTTCATCAATGTACAGTTCTCAGAGGTCTCACATCCGACTAATTTACAATACAAAGAGTTTTTGCAATATTGTTTTTAAGAAGTCATCTTGGTTATAATTTTATTGATCTAGATCGAAAGAATAACCTAGAAAAGAAACCATGAAAGAATAACCTAGAAAAAAAAACCATGTACAAGAGTTCTTCTAAGCCTATGGGTGTAAAATTAAAACCTTAGTATAATCCTACTTATCAAAATCACAAGCTCATTGTCCATGATATTTGTCAGTCACTATTTTCTCTCTAAAAGGTCAACTCTCACTTATCCGATATAGGAGGTCGTCACATTCTCCCCTATCTATATCGGCAATACCCTCATCGCGGGAAGTCACCCTATCTACTCTTCACCTTTAGAGTATTTGACATGAACATCTGAGTCAGTTTAAGTCGGCTCTGATACCACTTTATCACAAGACTAAATCAACCTATTAAGATGTGCAGTATTCAAAACTCACCTCTCATCTATCTGATGCGGGCGTTCATCACAAATTGTGCTCAAATGCCTCCAAAGCATCACCGTTTCCATCAGCGCTAAAAATTAGCAGTTGTAGGCAAATTTCCCATATTTTATGGCCCTCGTTGCAATTACCATTCAACTCATGTTGAATTTCCTCCACCTATTTAGAGAAAGAAAAAAAATTAGATTCCTTTGTTTGATCATGAAATCCGAGCCATTCTCCTTGATCAAACCATCTTGTACATATATATATGGATACTATCAGTTGGTTCCAATAGCTTAGATTTTCTCTTGACTTTCAGTCCGAGCTCCTCATGTTGTCCCCGTGGAGAGACGGCTCCAGGAGAGATTGCGGGTGTGGGATTCAAATGGACTTCAGAAGACCTGCTGGATCCATTTAGGAACCCACAGTTTAGGCCCCATATTGAATCTGGAGACTGTCACGAGGTGCGTATGCGGGAGTTGCCCCTGTCGATGAGCTAAGGTTGTACGGAAAGGCGATTTCCTTCTTAAAATATAGCATCATCATGCATTGACTTTTTTTTCTTTGGTATCATGCATTGGCTGTCCACGAGAATTATTAATCAACTTACAAAAGCCTCAACTTGTTGCCTATACATTATGGAGCCAAGTGGTGGACTTGATTTTTGTTGCCATAGATCTCTCTCTAATAATTGTAATAGAGCCAATTGTTGCTACATGCTCACTCTCTCCAATCTTCGTAACATTTCCCGTAATATCAGTTGGATTACCCAGACAATCTTTTTTAGAACTCATCTTGATTAGCGTGATTGAAGGCTAGCTGATTTTGATCATCCGTTAAAAAAAAATTGAAACCCGAAATTAAATTGGAACTACAGAAGACTTAACCCAAACTTATTTGTGATGATAGACGAATGTGGGATCCGGCAACGAAAATCACAGCAAAAAGGCATGAAAAGGAGAACCTTGTAACTTAATAAACCTATTTAAATCATCTTGTGAACTAAATGTAATCAGAACTTTGCTTCCATCCAAGAAAGATATATGTAGGGCCGAAATCGAGCTGAGTCGATTCGAACTTTAAAGTGCTCAGACTCGACTCGGCTATAAATTTGTTGAGCTCGAGCTTGGTTCGAGTTTTTTTTTTGTTCAAGCTCAATTCATTAAGACATTTTAAGTGCTTGCGAGCAGCTCAAACTCGGCTGGCGAAAAGCTCGTTTAAGGATGTACTCGAGCTCAAGGTCAATAAAGCTTGTTTAACGGTTATTGGAGCTCGGCTCACGAAAAACTTGTTTAAGGGTGTACTCGAGCTCACGCTTTATAAAGCTTGTTTAACATTGTACTCGGGCATCGTTTGACATAAATTCGTCTGAACTCGATAAAGCACAAAGCATCATGAACAAAATAGTGAGGAATAATGATTAGGAATTTTAACCTATAGGAAAATCGAGAGCATATATACTATAACTTTAATGGTTGTGAAGCAATAAAATGAAGTAGAAAAATTTAATTGCACATTGTAGGAAAATCAAGAGCAAAAATGTGAGCCAATTATTATTCACAATCTGTTCTAGAAGCATCTTGAGCAACATGCATTGGGAGCTAACTACCGCAAATTATTGAAAATAACAAAGAAGCACATCAATCAAACTTAAGTAACATACCGCAAATTTTAATAGGAGTGGCGATGGAGAGAAAAAAATGGAGGAAGAAGAGCAGCGATGGACAGACAGAAATGGAGGAGGAAGAGCAGTAGACGAAGAGACAGAAATGGAGGAGAAAAGCGGTGGACGGACAGAGATGGTGGCTTGAAAGACCGGTGGCAAAGAAGGATGGTTGAGTGAGAGCAGAGAGGAAGAGACGACTTGCTGCTGCGAGTGTGGAGTGGGGGGCAATGGCGGAGCCACCAAGGGATCAGTGGGTGTCCGGGCACCCACTGGCGCCGGAGGAGAGCCATTAGAGCCCCCATCAAGCGGGCTTTGAGGAATGGCCGCCATTATTGCCATTAAAGCTTGGAGGTGGAGCTGTGGAGGTGACCTAAGGCTAAGGGAGGATGGAGTCACGGAGGAAGACGAAGCACAGAAGCAAGGGAACTCTTTTTTTAAGCCACAGGGCGAAACGACGTCGTTTCGCCCTGTGGCTTAAAAAAAAATCAATCGGGCGAAACGACGTCCTATTCCCTATCTCAGAACTCTTTCTTCCAAGACCACGGTTCCACACTTCCCCTTCCACGGTTCCACCCACATCCCACACCGACGCACTTCTTGTGCCGCTCTCCACCTCGCCGCCACCTCTCCTTCGCCGATGCCCGATGCTGTCTCCCTACCCTGGTAAGTGTAATTCGGTTTTTATTTTAATTAGGATTAGGATTGTTGATTAATTGGTTTGGGTATCTAATAATTTTGTTATTATTTTGTAATTGCTAGGTTATTTTGTTAGAATAAATTGACTTAACTAGTTTTATTATTTGTGATTGAATAGATTTAATCGCTAGATTTGAATTAGTTAGATGTTTTAATTGCTAGGTTAATTGATTTGGGTGTCTAATAATTTTGTTATTACTTTGTGATTGCTAAATTATTTTGTTAGAATAAATTAACTTAAATTCAGTGCAATATTTGAATTAATTAGATATTTTTAATTGTTAGGTGAATGTTAGGTGATTTGATTTGGATCAGACATAAATTTGTTGTTAATTTGTTTTTTTATTGTTCTATGGATAGATTTGTAACTAAGACCAAGAGACTGATGAGTAATTTCGAATCTTTACGAACTCCCAGTGTTACGCTAATTTCAGATGCAAATGACAAAGAGAAAAATAGTGAGTTGAATTTTAATTCGGATGAATTGGATTTTCGTACACATCGCTAAGCAAAAAATCTGACTAAGCAGATTCGGCCCCCACTTAGTCAGATTTCTGGCTCCACCACTGGTGGGAGGCATGCGGCTAGCTAGGGTTGAGCGATTCTAACTTTTAAGAAGGGCTGCAATTCTGCAAATAGGGTTGTGACTGTGTGTTTTGAGTGAGTGAGTGTGTGTGTGTGTGTGTGTGTGTTTCTTTTGCAACTAGTGAGTTTCGAGAACGTAGTATTGACTTCACAACCTATACTTGAATTTTAAAAAAAAATTAACAATATATTCAACATTTTTTCAAATGATCAAAGACTCAAAATATATTTTAAAAGTTTAGTTTAAAATAATAAATATTGTTTATTTATAAGTTGTATAATTATACTTTGAATATTATTATTTTTTTCAAAACTTATTTGGATTAATTGAAAGAAACAATAGTATTTAGTGTGTATGTTATTAATTGAAAGAAACAATAGTAATTAGTATGTATGTTACTTAATATTAATAACATTTAGTATATACTATTAGTTTAATCGAGAGTACAATAGAGAGTTGAAGGTATAATATATAACGTATATAGTTTAGGGTATAGAATTAAGGGTATACACCATAGTACATTACAACTTACAAGAAGTTTAATCGAGTTAAGGATAAAGAATTTAGAGTATAGAATATAAGGTATATAGTTTAGGGTATAGACTATAATACATTATACATGATAACTTACAAGTACTTTAATCAAGTTTAGGATATGAAGTTTATGGTATAGAATATAAAGTATATAGTATAGGGTATAGAAATAGAATATAAGATATATAGTTTAGAGTATAGACTATAGTATATAAGGACTAAGGTATTTTATTTAAGGTATAGACTATAGTAGTTGAGTCGAGTTTATGGTATAATATATAGGGTAATACACTACAGAGTTTAAGGTATAGCGAGTGATTTGTTATTCAAAAAATTCTGCAAATTATATTATATATAAACTATAAGAATGTTTATATTGTACAATATTTTTAAATGTAGGATTGCAATTTATAAGAAGTATATTAGTGAACTATTTTTTCTACATTGAGTTGTTCAAATTGTATGCACTAAATAAATTTTTAAATTATTAAACTTAAAATTACTTACATATATTTCAACATAACAAATAAGAATTTTTTATGTTACATATTAATAATTTAAAAGTAGATAAGAGATACATAATATTTAGTGTATATTTCTATATAAATGAGCCCAAATTTGAGTTTCGTTCTAAGCTTAATATTGAGCTTGTTTGTCAATCTACAAATGAGTCTATTCACAAGCCTTAATCGAGCATGTTCTCTAGCTTATTCATCAACCTTGTTCACGAGCTTGTTCATGAACACACAAACAAGCATATTCACCAGCCTGTTTATGAATACACAAATGAGTCTATTCATGAGAATGTTCATGAACAAACAAATGAGTCTATTCACGAGTTTTTTGAGCCGAACATTTAGGTGTTCAAGCTCAGATCGTTTATAAAGTCAAATTTAAAAATTTGTTCAAACTCGGCTTGTACATTATCGGACCTAGTCATGAATGAGCTTTTATCGAGCTAACCAATTAGACGCTCACGAGTGGCTCGACTCATTTGTAGCTCTAGATATATGCTCGAATGGGATCCTATTACAATGGAATTGGTGCCAAATAAACATCAACTCTGACAACCTCCTCATAGTGCCAAAAATTGAACGCTTGAGCCAAGGTTGAGGTTTGTCTAAACTGATTTTGAAGCTCTACTTACCAAATAATGATAGTATTATTCCACCGAATACCATTAAAAAATTGAAATCTTTGATGGACCCAATGGTGGAGTTATTAAGGGACAAGAAGATGTTGAAGAATCTATTATCTCCGGAGGAGACTCGTGGGAGCATCCCTCCAGCCCCTATCGATCTGTCCTCAATCCAGCAGAAGTGACCAATAAAGAGAAAGCACAAGTGAGAGAAATATAGAGACAACATACTCAGAGAGAATAAAGGATCATAAAGGAGTGGTGTATGATTGGATAGAAATTAGGGGATGGCGAGTCACTTACCTTCATGTGCGCTGCCATAGCCATCGCTACAGTGGTAAATGCTCATTGAAACCCTAGAGATTGTAGATCCAAATGTGTTTGTTTTAGTTGTTGTGAGTTTTAATTTTTTTTCCACACTGTCGTTGTGGCTTTGCAATTGCACAACGTCATTTATAAAATAAGGGATGAAATACATGTACATATAAGGCTTACCATAATAGCGGCTCACATTTTTTTTGGGAAAATCACACTTTTAAATCAAAATAAAATATTGATTTTGAAAAATATTTTTGTAACATACCAATTTTAAAAAAGCTAGAAAAATAAATCTCATTTGAAAAATGTCATATTCGTGAGAAATCGCGATATTTTCGCGATAAATTGTTTTTTTAAGGAAAAATGAATTTCATTAAAAAAGCTATTTAATTTCTCAGAATGTCTCCAAATGTTTACAAAGAGGTTTCTAAATATCTCCAAAAATCTCCAAATGTCACAAATTTTTTAATAAGAAATTTGATTTAATAAATTTTTTGGTGTAATTTTTATAAATTAAGTTGATTTTTTTTTATTTTTCAGAAGGTCTCCAAAGATCTTTAAGTCATAGAGTTTTTGATTTTTCAAAAAGTATTTGTAATACCTCGTCAGTTTCGACTTGATTCCTTGTAGCTATCTGTTCAACTCCGGTTTGATCCTTGGATGTTTTAATGATGATTGAGTGTTTGGGATGATGATTTGTGATGTTAATGATGATAAGTAGATGTTTAATGGTGTTTAATGATGATATTTTGCAAGTTTAGATGTGGTTGAGCCCTTGGAGTAATGCGAAACTGGAGTAAATTAATTGTATTACGTGAGTGGGTTGATGCCTAGCTAACTCGAGTTATAATATGGATAACTCAAGTTGGACAAGGGTCATATAACTCGACTTATAATTTGGATAACTCGAGTTAGACAAGGGTCATACAACTCGAGTTATATTTTTGTAACTCGAGTAAGCTATACTTCCAATATTATTTTTGGACACATTCAACTCGAGTAAGAGGACCTGTAACTCGAGTTAGCCATGCAATTTTGTGAACTGCACCATTTTAGTCTAGGGCTTTTATAAATACCCCCAAACCCAACCCTTTCGGCTTTAACTCGACTTTATCACTCTAAAACACTCCAAATCCGTTCCATTTGCTCTCTTATTACCCCTCCTTTGTTCCTTAACATTCCTTGAGGTAAAATTTCACTTCTAATAACTTCATTTCTTCATTTTTGGTGTTTATATTCGGATTGTTCATGATGAACAAGTTGAACATTTGGATTTGGGTTTCGAATTTTTGCATGATTATGTTGAAATGGATGCTTGGAGATGCTAGATTAGGTTAGATTGAAGTTAAAGGAACCTAGATTAAGCTTAGAATCAAGAGATTTGATGTGGTTTTAAGTGAGCTAGGGTTAGGTTCGATTTTGGCCGAATTTTTAGAGATTTTGAGTTATTTTGATGAAACCAATTGCATATTTGTGTTTAGGAGGTTGATTAAAGTCAATGTAGCTGTTTTGGAATGATTTTGATCAATTGAACCAATAGTAGGGATGTTTTATTCTGATTTTCTACCGAACGAACTAAAAGCATAATTTTTATGATTCTGAATAATTAGAGGACTAGTCTGGACATTTTGCACATTTGGAACAAAATTTTTAATTTTGAGAGTTTAAAAATAGATTTGTAATTTCTAAGAGTTTGAAGGCTAATTTGAAAATTCTGACTACTTGGAGGACCTAATTGTAATCTTTGAAAAGTTTGAAGACCATTTTGTAATTTTACATGAATTTAGGGAATAAAATGTAATTTTATAAAAATTCAGGAACCAAATTGTAATTTTACATATATTTCGATTTTTGGGACAAGAGTATTAGATTTTCTACCAAAATAGGTTTTTGGTCGTTGTTCGAGGGTCTGAGTCTATATTTACACTATCATGCATTTTGGTACTGCCAGTGTCACGATCCATAGTCGGGCCCGTGACCGGAGTACGAGGCAGACCGTCTGTGGAAGTCCGATCCATCCCGCACAAGCTCCTGTGATCAGATATACTACCCGACTTATCCAAATATTTATTTAAAATATTTATAAAAATATTTATAAATGAAATAAAACTATATATATAAATAGTTACCAATAAATATATATATACATATACTGTATGTCAAAAATATTAATATAGTTATAAATCATCAGAGTTATCCTAAAATACAACAGTCTTGCCCAATACCCAAACAGTGGTCGAATGTGGAGCTCTATGACATAGCAAAGTAGAGTCCCGACCGAGGGCACTCACAATAGCCAAAAACGTCTCACTAGGTCGCGGTACGAATCAGATGTTATGCGTCCAAAATGTGTCACTTGTGAACAAAGATATAACATGGACAACAGAAGGAAAAGGGGTAAGATTCCCTAGTGAGGAAACAACACGTCAGACCGCCTCGTACGTGCCTCACAAAGACTGGTTTAAAAACCACCTTTCAAAATATCACACACGTACATATATACCATATAGTATACACACTATATACTTAGTATATTTTTCCAAAATACGTTTTACCAAAACGTTCGCATCCAGAACATTCACATGCATTCAGGCAATATATACATACACTTGTATATTCATAATACGGGACCATGAATTATTTCCATATCCAACTAGCAGTGTAGGCTCCGCCACCTGTCTGCTCAATAAATACGTATATCTGGCCTAGATACACGGTCACCCCAATCCCTGGTGACTAGGGCCAGAAACATACAATAGTATACCAAATACTACATACTCCATAGTAGGGTGATAACATACAATGGTATACCAAAGACTACATACTCCGTAGTAGGGTGATAATATACAATGGTATACCAAAGACTACATACTCCGTAGTAGGGTGATAACATACAATGGTATACCAAAGACTACATACTTCGTAGTAGTGTGATAACATAATATGGTATACCAAAGACTACATACTACGTAGTAGTGTGATAACATACAATGGCATACCAAAGACTACATACTCCGTAGTAGGGGGTCCTCATGTCAATGTGTTTTATACATATTATTCCACATACAAACATGCAATATCTTTTCCTTTATGCCATCATTTACAAAATATTCTTGTATATATATATGCCCATATATACTTTAGATTTTCCATATCAAAACGTTGGTTAATAATAATCACATATCCAGATTATTAATT
>CAODLS010653395.1:0-15985 GCA_948243855.1 Flueggea neowawraea | reverse complement strand
ATAATCCTTAGTAATGCTGGTTTTACTCTGCCCATTGTGGTAAAACTTTAGACTTCAGGGGGGAAAATTACAACAGCAACACTATAAATGGTATGAGAGAACAAAACTAATACTCACCATTCCTGCAACACTCTTTTCTCCAAGGGCAGATAGAAGTCTAGCAAGTTCAATTTTTCCATCTGATAATGCCTCAAGAAGCTGCGCCCTTCCCTTAGCAGCCTGCTCAACTTTCTTTTTGTACACATCCAAGCACTCCTGTTCTATTTGTAGAAGCATCTTGTCACGTTCCTCATCACGTTCACCAACCTCATCCCAGATTTCCTACACATCAATGGCTCTCAAACTAAATAAATATGTTTCACTAAACAATTAAAGGAAAAAAAAGAAGTTTAAAGGATAAAAAAAAAATAAAATACCTGAAGTTTTTGCAGCAAAGTACCGCAGGTTGTTTCCCCAAGAAGAGGGTTTTGTGCGTCGGTGACTGCCATTCACTTTAGTCCTTAAGTCTGATGTGTGCAACTTATTGAACGGCAGGAAACAGACCTTTGTTAGACAAGTACAACATGGAAACCTGTCAGCAGTTGATATTTACAAGAACAAACTACTAGTCAGTAGGAGGTCCAAACAGAAAGCAGATGAGTGACATTCTAATGAAAAAGAAACAGAATACTCGCCAACAGAAAAGGCCAGACTTGTTTATTGCAAAAGCATATGAATTTTTGGGGGCATAAGACAGAAGAAACTGGGGATACATACAGATGAATGCATCATATATCACACTTTCACAAGAAGAAGAACCTCATACTGTCAGATATTTGAAATTCACCAACTGACTGGTGTTTTTTCCTCAAAACAGAATGCCTTTGGCAAAGATATGAAATTGCAAGCATTGATCTCTGCCACAGCCAGTCATTTGCTGTTGGCAAAAACACATACCAAATTACATCTTGCAATGCTCTCTAGTTCGACAAAATATAACACAACGCAAAACAAGAAAAGAATCATGAATGCTTCTGTGCATGAAGAAACAAACTACCTATCTGCAAAATACATTTCATTTGTCAAATTATCATAAATCTTCTTGTCTACTCAAAACCCTCAACGAGATCAAATGAGAACTAGTTACAAACCTAAATTTCCTGTCTTTACGTACATTTCCGGTCAACTAAAAAGCAATATCTCATTATTAACTCAATATCAACGCACTTTGAGTAACGCAAGTATCCCATTTACACGTTTTCTTAGCAAGAAACAAACAGTTTCTTCTCAATCAACAAAAATTCAATTAATCGAAGTAAAACACAAATCAGAACCGTTCAAGTAAGCCACTACCGATCAAAAGAACTAAAACCAACAAAAGATCTCAAATTTACAAACTCAAACGCATTCACTACAATCGAATGAACAGAAAAACATTAAATTCAACACAAGCACCCAAGAATCAAAACCCCTGCAAAACCCAGAATCTCATTCCACCTAAAAAATGCAGTCGTTCTTGAACCCATAAACACTACATTCACTAAATCAAGTACAAACACAACTCAAAACTCTCTCAGATCTCTCTCTCTCTCTCTGAAGCAAGAAAACAAGCACAACCCACTAACCCAAAAGACTTCAACTTGCATTCGCCAAGAGACAAGAAATGTGAAGTAAATACGAGATAAAGGCTTACCCAGATCGTCCTTGGTAGTTGCAGATCTAAAGCTTTCACTACTGTGTTTCTTGGTCTCTTCAGAGCTTACAGAGAAGAGAGAGAGAGAGTGATGATAGAGAAGCTAACAAAAGGACAGCATTGAAAGAGAGGGAAAGAGAGAGGGAGTGTGGGGTCTTAATCTTATTTTGGTGAACACTGTCCCTATAACGACCACTGTTTGGAATTTATTTACTAAAATGGCACTGTCAGTGTCAGTATTATGTACTTTACTACTTGTTGAGTTGGAAGCCTTTTTTCTTTCTTTTTTTCAGCTAATATTTATTTTTTTCCGACCTCAAATAAAAATTATTTCTTAATCGTCTAAAAAAAATCCTTGGTAGATATTTTAATTTTGCAAAATACTAGGATTCATCTTGGGTCAAGCCTGAATGGAATATCAAATATTTTTTTCGTCTCATAAAATAATTCACTATTCTTTTAGATGTTATAAAATAATTGTCATATTTAAAATCAAATAAATATAAATAAAGTCTTTTAATATTTTTTAATTATAATAATTATACTAGTGAGGTTATAAAAATAAAAATATCACTTTATTTTTTATTTTTTAATCTTTGTGTAAATAAAATAGTGACAATCTTTTAGGGACAGAAAGAGTATTTAATTATAAATAAAATCAAATAAGTAATAATAATATTTATTATCTTTTGTTAAAATGTCTATATTCATTCTCATTGTTAATTAAATTTTTATATTTTGCAAAAAAAAATCTTTTTTTAAACCGCAAAAAAATTCTCAATGATTCTAAATCATTACTAATACTTTGTTTGTGGTAATGTATGGTGTTTAAAGTTGGGACAAATTTTTTTATTTTAACTTAAAAAAAAGTTGAGATTAAACGACTAATATAATTAGTAAATTGGTAGAGACAATTTAGTAAACTAATTTGAATATATAGAAGAAAACTTATCTCAAGTCAAGCGTGTTCAGTATATTTATATCTATATTTTTTGGCAAAATAAACTTTCTGTTGTTTGGGGGCCATTTTCACGTCGGGATTGAATTGCCTAGTAAGTAACTGGTAAATTGGGTATTCAGATCTAAATAATATTAAGCACCAAATTTTACACTAAAATAATATATTATTATTATTAATTATTATTTTATTTTTAGTATTCAATATTAAATCTTATACTAAAAAAATATTTTATAGAATATTCACTTATTTTTCTTTTAATATATCAAATATATAATTAAATAAATTTTTAATTATTGATTACCGTTTATATAATAATTTTAAAACTTTAAAATGTTGTAGAATTAAAAATTATTTTTTTAAAATAATTAATTGTATAAATTTAATTAATTAGACATCATAAATAATTTTAAATTTCATGAAACATCACAATTAAAATATAATATGATTATAATTAATACAAATTACTAGCAAAGTGTTACATTTAATATGATAAAAAATATTACAATAATGATAAACAACTACTACATCTAATTGGTGCATAATAAAAAAAACACATTTTACATGCTTGTTTTAGTTAATCTTAAATCTTTATGTTATATTATTAATATTTATGTCAATATGTTTTCTATTTTATGTTATATTGTTTGTACTTTATGTTAGTATTTTTTTATTCGCATCAATGTAATTTTTTATTTTTCTGTTATAAAATTTAAATGTTTGGATATGAGTGTTTGAGAATATATATAATTAATTTTTATCTTATGTATTTAATTTTTTATTATTAAAATACACATCATAAATTATATTTAAAATAAATTTTAAATAAATTTTAAATAAATTTTCATTTAATAATATTAAATTCTAAATTTAAATTAAAAAATATAATATATAATACTAAAATAAAAAAGGAACAAAAAAATTATTATAACCAATTTATAATAATTAAGTTGCAAAAACAAAAAGAAAATACCAAAAATAATGTTGTGTTATTAATAAAAAAAGAAAAAAAAATGGTTTACCACACCAAGATGGTGTAATGAACAGTATTACGCCAAAGATTATGTAATACTGTTCATTATATCAAATTTATATGGTAATTTAGTGATAAATTGAAGTTATTTGGTGTCAAAATCACATAAAATTTAAGTTTTTTGTGCTACATTGGAGTTCCCTTAATCCTATCACGGTATCACCTATCCCAAATTTATCACCTGCCCGTACAAAAGACTTCACCTGATCTTGGGTTTTTTCTTACTTTATGCTCAGTTAAATTAACCCTTCATTCATTTATCAACAAAGCACATTTGTATTTGTATTGTTGTTGCTCTTGCTTATTTAGTTGGCTGAATTTCATTATGTTCCATAAAAAGAAACACAAAAACTTTTAGATTTATCGGTAAACATGCTGACTCTTGACAATTTCAACTTGTTAAAGAATACGAGTTTTTCTTGAACTAAAGAGTTAAAAGAATACGAGTTGAATTTCAAGTATATTTATTCTGTAAAACATATTGTATATTCATTATT
Organism: Flueggea neowawraea; assembly: GCA_948243855.1. Taxonomy (NCBI): domain Eukaryota; kingdom Viridiplantae; phylum Streptophyta; class Magnoliopsida; order Malpighiales; family Phyllanthaceae; genus Flueggea; species Flueggea neowawraea. Next base: position 11,825 of record CAODLS010653395.1, on the reverse strand, counting down.
CGTTATACATATATGCTAATTTTTCAATCTTTTTACTATACAATCTATAATCTACTTCCCAAATTCACCACAAGTAAATTCATTCTTTATTTTTACAGATAGAATTAATATCGAGATTTCTTATAAACACAAAAAAAAATCTAACAACAGTGAGCCAGTGGACAACATTTTGGTGAAAGTCAAATGTAATAGTGCAAGTGACATCGACCTTATAAGGCTGGAAAATCGCAGGATGTTTTCTGAGTGGCAATTCTGTAGTTTAAAATGAAAAGAATGGTAAATAATTAATTGAAATAAGAAAGATATCTTAAGAAATGCCTAAAATATAGTCTTTAGAAAGCAAAATGAGATTTGGGGACAAAAGTCGTATTCATTACATAGGTGTCTGTATTTTATATCACGTATCGAAGAAGCCCTTAAATGCATCACCATGCAAAATTCTTTGATTGTCGACGGATTTTGGCCAAACCGGTTGGTGATCTGGATGTTGGCTTGACAACCTGAGTTCGAAACCAACAGTATATAATATTTAAATGCATGAGTTATAAGTTTTCTCATATTGAGTCGATGCAAGATAAAAAAAAAAAAAGAAGAGAAAATTAAACTTTTATTAGAAAATAAAATTCTGTTTTTTACAAATATCATCTAAAATTTAAATTTTGAAAAATGCTAAAAAAAACAAACTAAATTTGACAAGATTTTTCACGAGAAATTGATTTTTTTCACAAAAAAAATAAATTTTAGTACAAAAAATCTACTTTTTCGGGAGGTTTTCAGAAAGTTTTCAAAAAGTAGTTTTCAATTTTTTTTAATAAATGTGATTTAATCCAAAAAAATTCCAAAAATCTCTAAAAACAGTTAACAATTTTTTTATAAAAAAAATAATTTAATCATATTTCAATTTACACAATATTTACAAATTTTAATTTAATTTAATGATAATTAATTTTTCATGCAGAAATATATAAAAAATTTAAAAAATTACAATGGTCTTCAAAAATATTCAAAATGTCTTCAGAGGTCTTTAAAGGAGATATTCAAAGGTCTTCAGAAGTCTTCAAAACGTCTTCAAATGTCTTTAAAACTTAAAAGAGATCTTTAAAGGTTTTCGAAGGTCTTCAGAGAATCTTCAACAAAATCAATTTTTTTAACAACCAAAACTAAAAAACAACCAAATTCAGTAAGATTAACCTGCACAAATTCAACCAAACTCAACAAAATCGATTGACACAAAATCAATTGTCGATGGTGTTCTTCAAAATCAACCAGCTCAATCAATTTTTTTAGTTTTTTCTATGAAAACATATAATACAACGGTTAAGGTTCTGCTACCTAATCAATTCATCCCCACGGAACCTTAGAGGAACCCTAGATCTGCCACCAATCACCACAAAAATCTTAACAAAATACACCATCGCGAACCACCACAAAACTAAAAAAACAACAAAATTCAATAAAATTAACCTGCACAAATCAACCAAACCACCGAAAATCTCAACAAAAATTATAACTTAAATTATTCATTGTAAAATTTCACAATAAAAATTTAAGGAATTAAACTATTTTTTTTTAGGAATAAATATGTTGAAGTTAGGGTTAACAAAATTTTCCTCAAACAATAACTCCTAAGCAGTATCCTCATTCTTGCTAGGGTTTCATCCATCTCAACAAAATCAATTGCAAATCGTTGGACACAAACGACGTCGAAACCGAGGAGGAGAGTAAAGAGAGGACGTTGAGATGGTGAAGGAGAAACCACGATGGGATCCGCCGCCTCTTTCCAACCGCGTCGTGTCTTCGCCGCCGATGTATGCTAAATTTACATATTAATTCAAGCAAGAATGTATCTATTTTCATTCTTTAAATCATGACTTTGTGGCAAAATTCTTATAATGTTTGTGATGATTGTATGACGGTTTAAGTTGAAGAAAATGAGTTGAAAATGATGGGGAAATGATGCAAAGTGAAAAAAGCTTTGAACCGACTCATGATTGGATGAAGAAATTGAAGGAAAAGTTGACAAAAGAGGGTTGACTGTGTAATTGAAGCTCTGACCATGTAATTGAAGGTTTGCTCGTGTAATTTAAGGTTTGCACTTTTAATTGCAATTTCGAGCCAAAAAGTGGACAGGAATGTTGCACGGTCGTGCAACGCGGCAGTGAAGAGAGAGAAAGTGACGGAATACACCAAAGTTTGTGGGGACCAAAGGCATGGTTCAAGGGCATTTTTGGGATACTTTTACTAGGTTTTGTGGGGGACTTTGAGGACTATAAATAGACCTCTTACACATCATTTTAGGAAACCTTGGGCTTGCACATTAAAGAGGAGAACCATTCTCTTTCAATTTTCAAGGAGGATTCAAGACATTGAAGAGGGGAGAGAGAAGAGGATTGAAGAGGCTTCCATCATCTATTAAGACAAGCTTTCTTCTTCCTTTTTTATTTCGTTTTTCTTTGTTTAGAATCATGTTTAGGTTTTATCTTTATTGCTCTATGCCTAGCTTTGTAAATATGCTAGCTTAATTTCCTAGTTAGGGTTTGGAGATGTAAACCATAAATTGATGTTCCTTTAATGAATGATTTATGTTATAGGTTTTGGGCTTTTAATGTTATATCTATTATTTTGATGCTTTAATTGTTAAATCTATTGATGGTGATGATTGTATGACTTGCTATTGATTTAATAATGATGTGCTTAGCTACCACAATGTTGTTTTGAACAAGTCCAAGTGATGAATCGAAAGAAGAAGCTTGGGTTAGGTCTCTTGCATATAACTTGTATGGTTTTAGGATAGAAATATACATATGCCTATAAGGTGTTCGATTAAATTCCTCTATGATCCTAATGGCACTAATTTGGCTAAGTGAAGCCGAAAGGACCCACCTAGGAAGTGTAAGCAAGACTTAAGTGACCTTGAGAGAGGCCTTGGGTGATTTATGTGGAGAGAACACTCACACCTATGTTTTAAAACCTAAGTTCATTCATTAAGCAACTAGATCCTTGGTTTTATCTCGAAAGCCCTAATGTTTTCCAATTATTGTGAACTTGCATTTTAATTTATTGCTTGCTTTTATTTCCAAAATCCCAAAAGAAACCCTCTTGATGCTTTTATGTGCTTTTCTCTTTTTAATTGACCACAATTAGGCACATTCCGTAGGGTTCAATATCCTTGGAATACTTCCAAGTAAAACTACATCGATTCTAGTACACTTGCTAGAAGCCGATCATTGGTCTTGCGTACATTTTTGCACACCTAGACTATTGGTCCTAAAGTTCTTGTTGTATACCTTTTGTACACTTAAACTATTGGTCTTGAAGTTCATGTTGTACACTTTTGTACACCTAAACTATTGGTCCTAAAGTTCATGTTATACACCTTTTGTACACCTAAACTATTGGTCATAAAATTCATGTTGTACACTTTTTTTTACCTAAACTATTAGTCCTAAAGTTCATGTTGTACACCTTTTTACACCTAAACTATTGATCCTAAAGTTCATGTTGTACACTTAAATTTAGTTGTACAAAGGTGGACATTACATGAAATTTAGGTGTACAACACAACATGAACTTTAGGTTTATAAAGGTGTACAACATGAAATTTAGGTGTAAAAAGGTGTACATTTCATGAAATTTAGTTGTACAAAAGTATACACAACATGAACTTTAGGTGTACAACATGAAATTTAGGTGTACAAAAGTGTACATTTGATGAAATATAGGTGTATAAAAGTATACACAACATGTTGTACCCTAAACTCCATATCTTTAACTAAATTAAAATTTTTTTGTAAATTATAATATGCTATAGTCAATACACTCAACCACTAATATACTATGGTATATACCTTAAACTTCGAATATACTATGGTAGATACCTATAATATACTAAATGTTGTTGTTGCTTAAAAGATATTAAGTAGTCTAAATGTCTAATACACAAATGCTATTATTTCTTGAACATTAATTAAATTATTATTACAACTAAACCACTTAAATCTTTAAATTACAACTATTTAATTGATCAGGGAATGAGCAATATTTAATTTATTTTTCAAATTATTTATATTAAGAACTCTATATCTTTTTTCGTTAACAACTCTATATATTTTGATTAGTACAAAAATCATTTTAATATAAAACTTAACAACTCAATATATTTTCATTAGTATAAAAATCATTTTAAATTGATAATTGACTGAATAATGCATCAAACAATCACAATTAATAGAGGCTAATGTACTATTTAATTCTTTTTTTTTTAAAAAAAAAAAAGAAACACTGACTTAAAATTAAAAGAAAAAAGTAACAAAAATAAAAAAAATAGAAAAATAGAGAGTAAGATTATTAAAATAGGAAAAAAATAAAACAATTCCCAATTTAGATCTAGAAAGCATTCAAACCCTCAATCTCAGACTTACGCACACACTCTCGTCTCTTGACTCTCACTTCATCACTAGAGCAGATCTCAAGTGGTATCAGAGCCAAACCTAATATCTCATTTCTTTTCTCAGTTTCTTTCTGTAGAGAGTAAGAAGATTATAGTTTACCAGCCATGTCTACGCTCATACCTACTGCATCTTCCTCCTCCTCTCAACCACTGTCAAACACCCTGAACACCAACCCTGTTTTAGAAATGATTCAACTCACTTCCTTTCTTTCTTTCACTTCTCATGAAACAAATAAAATGGAAAAACCTTGTGGAATATTCTTATTTTCCTAAAGGCACTCAGATCACCTCTTCCTTTCATCCTCCTATGAATCCTTATCTTGTCTATCAAAGACTTGGTGGGGTTAAAACCATCCTAAAGAGTATGTCCAATCTTCTAATCTAAGTCAGTGCCTGTTACAGGCTACTGAAGCAGAACAATATGTTACTCTTGAGGTTTCTCAAAGTCTCATCAAGAAGGTTACACCCATTTTCACTGGGGTGCAGTCAGATTATTGCTCAATTATACGAAAGAAAAGGATGTCATGTTACTGCTAGGGTTGCATTTCTTGATACAAGAGTAATTGTATATGAACATGTTGTTAATAGCAATCTCATAACTACCCTGAATGCAGGCAGCGTGATGCTCACCTCTTTCCCCAACCTTGTCATGTCCTTAACATACCCAAATCTGTCAACATGTATGAAGGTACAGATCCAGATTACAGGAGTTCAACATGTGGCTTCTTCTTCTCAAATAGCCACGTTACACCACCAAGTCTGTTATGGAGTGCAAAACCATATTGTTGATCTTAACAACCATGGTACAAGTGATGCTTTGTTTGTACTTTCTGAGACTGTAGAGAAAGTCCCAACTATTGTCCAAGCCCCAAGATAGATGGACCATGGGGCTCTAAAGAAGTTGATTCCAACTTCCTAGCTTACCAATTATGAGAATATAAAGGAAACTGAGAAGCCAGTTCAGTCTCAAGATATTACCTTTCACAAAAGAAAAGATGGCATAGTCTAGACTATTTTTAAAGATCCTGATGCCCAAAAAGCTCAGGCTCCAGCTCTTCGATCTTTAAAACTATGGCTATGATCTGTTAGTTTTATGCCCTAGCCCAATCATGTAAACATTTTTATTTCGTTTTATTTAATAACAAAGAGGCATTTTATTTCTATGAAATATTATTTGTTTTATGAAGATAAAACTCCGTGAATAGTTGATTCTTCCTTGTGCCATCAAGTGCGTGACTTGATAGTAAAATCATAAGGATAAAAAATAATACTATTCTAAATGTCCCTAATCAATCATTATTATGAGAATGATAATGAGTTAAGATTAGTATGTTGCTAAGTAGATAATCACGTTTTACTGATTATGGATATGAGATATCAACTTAGCGCATAGATACATGTTGGTGAACATGTATTGGACTGGCCCGCTATGAAAGCTCTTCATGGATCGTTGTCACAAAGAAGCTTTCATGCAGTGGTGATGTTTGAGTCCTCTGACTGAAACTCACTATCGACTCCTACATGAAGAATCACATGTTTTGACTTAGTTAAACGTTATCCGTAACAGGGTAACAATAAATGCTATGATTGGATATGTCATGAATCATGTAGAGGAGTGATAGTGAGAGTGATTGATTTGTTCCTCCTATGAAGAGTGATATCTCTTGGCCACTTGATGATTAGGATTGATGAAATGTATGCATACTCGAATGAATTGAAAAGGATTTTATCAATGTCATTCGCCATATCAATCTACTTGAGATCACAAAATATGCTAAGCAATATAAGGTTGACATGTGACCATGCCTTATGCTTAGATGGGATATCGTGTGACAAAATGATTAAACATTAGACTGTGAAATGTTAACTCGGATCACTGACATCCACTCAATTTTGGATTGCCATAATGTATTACTAGATACCTCTTATAGACTTTGGGCCCAAAGGTTTGGGACAAAGGCCCATTTCCAATTTCGAGTGGGCCTATTGGGTCACACACAAGAACGAACAGGATTGGTTTTTCTCTTTAGTGATTGAAGTATTAAGATGATTAATTTGATTAATCAATAATAATTTAGGGTTTTATGATTTATGTATTAAATAAGATTTAATACATAGTCCATTAATGTAAATCACAAGTTATTAAGGTTATGGGTAATTAATTATGTGTGACATAATTCGGCCCATAAGAGTGATTTATTAAATGATAATGTATCATATAATTAAAAGCCCAATAATATTAATAATACCCATTATAATTTTGGCACAATAAACCTAAAAAGGGAAAGAGAAAATTCGGCATCCCATCCTAAAAAGGGAGGAAGAAATTCGGCCAACTCTCCTATTTTTTAGGAACCGTTTCCTTTTGTGACATGGAATGTTTCGGCACACACACCACTAATTAGGAGTCCATGACTGATTGAGAGTTCTTATTTGAGAAATAAAACCCTAATTTATATGTGGCAAATTAATTAGGAAGTGATTATTCTTGTGGGACAAGACAAGAATAGGCAAACCCTAGTGTGACTAGTTTGGAATTCGGCACACCCTCTCCTAATTAGGGTGTTGTCTGAATTCTTGGAGAGGAAGGAAGAGATAATTTGGTCTCCCTTTACTCCCCATTTAGGTGTCCTCATATGCCTATAAATAGGGTTACATTCTTTGCTATTCCTCTCAAGGCAAAAGCCGAATTAGTGTGTGCTACTTTCAAAAGAGAGAAAATAAATTGTGAGTTTTAGAATAGAGATTCTAAAAGAAGTGCTAGTACACTCCTCCAATCTAAAGAAGAGAGTTTGTTCGTGTGGATACCTCTAGACATGTTCACGCAAAGGCAACGTGAGACAAGTGGTGGTTCGGGTTTTTATACTAAAAGCTACACCAACATTCCATCCATTTGAACATCAAAGAGCTTTGGATCTAAGGTAGACCATCCAACCCTAATTATATATGTTGATATGCATGGATCCCTGGTGGATTCTGGACAAAATTTTTTGTTTATTCCACTGCGTTATATGCTTATGAATGTCATTAAGTGGTCTTGAATTCCAACAAACATACGATCACCACATTACCCTGGTAACTAATGGCCTCATGAACTTCATTGGTATACCAAATGGTACGTACCTCGTAGCCGAGGTGTCCCATGTATATATACAATCCATAGCAAGCAACATGCATATCAGAGTTATAAAACCAGGAAAACTGATATGTATAGCATTTCCAAATATAGGAAGACCAATTCATCATATAACCGATTTTAAATAGCCAATTCGTTACTTATTCAGATTATAGGTGATATCTCAGCATATCAAATACATATAATGTTATGAAGATATTGCCTAAGTGTCTAAAGCTGCCACTACACTAACTTGGAGTCCAAAGCAAAATGAGACCAATCACACAGCACTAGTAAGGGGTTGGTCTCGATGGCAGGAGCAAGAAGCTGAAATAATATGTCACAGAGATATCAATAGGTGGTACTAGTATTGTGGCAATACAATATGTGTAAAATGCTAATGCGTGCTCGACGCTAGAAACCTCATCTCAAATCAGGATCTGACGTTCATAACTTGAAAATCATATTTTACGCAAAATAAGGTTTCAGTCCTCGAATTCCCAAAATTCACAATTAAGACCTCAAAGTGACAAATCATCAAATCAGTCCTCAAAATACGTGAAATACCATTATGGATCATCCTTGCAAACCCAATACAAAAATTACACTTTTTTGTCCCTCCACATATGGCTTACTCGAGTAACCTTGCAACTCTCTTACTCGAGTAACTACAAGCTTACTCGAGTACTAAATCCTTGTCTTACTCGGGTAACTCCTTGGATTACTCGAGTAACTGAGGGCCTCATTAAGTAACAAAATGTGCTACTCGAGTAACATGTTTAGACATTCAACTCAACTGTAACTCAATTCCAGCTAATCAAATCATTCATGCAACCATTTTAAGACTAGTTTAAGATCAATCAACTCGACTCAATTTAGTTTATCAATTTCTAAATTACCAAACACATCCACGAACAACAACAGATGGATTACAACATCCAAAATCAGATTTCAAAACCAAGAACATGAACATGAACCAAAACCAAACTTAAAAATGATTTCTAACCTTCAATCCGTGAATAACTGATCATAAAAGCAAAGGAATCGAATGAAAAGGTTTCTGAGAGCTTCAAAGATATTTCTGAAGTGTTGAATGATGGAATAAAAAAAAATAAACTCGGCTTTAAGAGCTAATAGCCGCTACACCGCTTGCCTAGATTGCACGGCTTACCCGAGTAACACAATAGCTTACTCGAGTAACTCAACCCTTACATTACTCGAGTAACCAACACTCTTACTCGAGTAATCCATCCTTTAACTCGAGTTAACAATGCCTTTACTTGAGTAACCCATTTATTTACTCGATTAATCACACATTCTTTCCAATAAAATTCAAAAAAAAAATAGTCCGTATTTAGACAAAACGAACGGGTTCTTACATACTTCCCTCCTTAAAATAAATTTGTCCTCGAATTTCCAGACAAGTTCCAATCAGAAGTAAAATCAAACCCAAATCTCTGAATCCAAATCTGATCTTTTCAAACACAGTATGAAAAATGACAGAAATGCAGAAACAAAATATAAAAACTGAATACAGAAGCAGAAAATAGAAGATACTGACCTAAAAATTAGTCGGTGTTTGTGAATTGTTTGGTCGCCCCCTCATCGGTCAAATTGGTTTTGAATGGTCCTCTAACTTTGTGACAACTTGAAAATGCACAATAAACTCAGACCAGTGACGTAGCCAGAATTTTGGCTAAGTAAGGGTTGAATCACCGATATAGCCAGACTTCTGGCTACACGAAGGTGTGTACTATTAATATTTTCATCCATCTTTTTGTCACCAAACAAAACTTAGATGAATATTTCACCAACTTAGATGTAGACTACTACTTTGTCGTTTTGTTTTTCATCTATATTGCTTCTTTTACTAATAGTCACCTCTAGAGTTTTTCTTCAACAGTTTATTCTACTTCATTACTGTGCAAATTAATAGTCTCTTCTTTTTTATTGAAAATGTGAAAGATATCTGAAATTTTCAAATTCTTTTACCAAATACAATCTTTAACCCTGAGATTTTTTCTGCACCCACCATAAAATACATTCTTCCTTTCATCAACTCACAAAATTTTTTTGGTGGTTTCCGTCCTAATTTATTAAGTTTTTGGTGGTTTTTTTTCCTAATTTATAATGTTAAGATTGTTCACACGCAACAATATAATGTCAAAAACAATCTCTAACCCTAACTCATAAAATGGGAAAATGACGACTTACCAAGACTTGAAGGCTTGAAGCAAAGCAAGTGGACTGTTATGGCCTATATGTGACTGTGGGCAGCGGCTAATAGGGAATCATTGGTACAAACATGTATAAACGAACGTTTATCAAACTACCCCACACTTAAGATTTTGCTTCTCCTCAAGCAAAGAAAAGATAGAACAAGGTGCACATCCTAATAAAATCAATCTATCATCGCATAGGACTCATGTTGCGAGATAACGAGAATAAACTGAACAGTGGAGAATTTCAAATATGCATGAGGCACTAGTCAACCCAAATGGCACCCCAAATTAGCACAAGTAAAAGCTCAATAATCAAATAAGTCAATTTGAATTGGTTGTCCATTCATCTCATCCATTTAATCAATTGCAAAGCAAAACATTGAACAATTTTGGCAAATACGATTCACATTCAAAATTTAATTCAAACATTGTAATAAATTCAACCAACTCAATAACTTACTTGCTACAAACACGTTCAGTAAATTAAGGGTTCAAATTTTTTCACTTTTGCACTTATTAAGGTTTCCATTGTAAAGGAAGTTCTCATTTTTCATGCGAAAACTACTCATTTGTGATGACTGTCCCCGATTACTTGGAAAACCCCTTTATAGTAGTGCTTTGCATACTCATGTCAAAAGACAGTGGAGTAGATTTAGAACCCCATGTACTTGTCCCGATTTAGTTCAAGTAAGTTATGAGCAATCCTTCATTTCTTATTTTTAACTTGTATTTTTTAAGAACCTGGATGCCCTTATTCAAGGAAATCAATGATTTGAACGGAAAGAAAAAGACAACAAAAAATTTGATTACAAGCTCGAAACTTATGCTTATCCCAAAGAGTCAATGCTAAGTCTCAAAGTAACAAAGGCATATTCAAAATTCTCAACTATTCAATTCTTTAGATTAATCACACAACATGCATACCCACGTCCACAATATAAAGATTTTAGTTAAGAATTTGTCATTTCCTACCCCACACTTAAGATTGGACATTGTTCTCCATTTTCATAATAAAGCACATAAAATAAGTGAAAAAAGGGAGAGGAAAGATTGAAGAGTTCTCAAACTTCCCTAAAAATAGGTTCATGTTGAGGAAAATTGGCATGGATTCCATTGAAATTTGAGAGAAGCCTTGCAAAATAAAAGAAACATAAAAACAACAGGCGTGAAATATTAAAACATAAACACAACTCCACCTATGAATCTAAAGTCAACAAAGGACAAAATAAAGCAATAAGTTTCCACAAGTGTAATGCTCGTTATCCTGCACATTTTTTCATAGAAGAAAACAGAGTTAGAATTTTATAAATGAAATAATGTGAAATGCTAACTCCCAACAAACATAGCTAAATGAGCAAGTCATCATCCACACAAAACCAAATAAGATGTGATGTCAATTGATCATAACAAAATGAAGAAATGATAGAGTGAAAATTGGGTAAGAGTTTTTTTTTCGTTCAAGCATTTCATCAAACATGTGGTGGCCATTCATTTTTAATCAAAATTCGATGTAAAATTGATGCATAAAGTGCCCAATGTAATTGTTTTACACCTATTTGCAAAATCCACATGCCCTTAACACATTAACAATCCCCATTGTTGGACCAAGGCTGGTCAACATTGAGATTTCTCTAAGTTTTTATGATGAATAAAAATGCAGAATTTGACATGACGATGATCAATGTACGTTGTAAAAATTTACGTACGTGTGTATACATCACGTACGTGAGATTAATCTAAAGTACGTGAGTTCAACCATGATCTGAAATAGAAGTAATGGGGTTAATGGAAGAAGTGATCATCACGTACGTCAGATAAAGTCACGTACGTGTGAGGTATCAAAAGTACGTGAAATATGCTCAAAATTAAAGCGGGAAAATTGAAGTCTTGAATCACTTGAAGGCATGAAGCCAGACGTATATGTGACATGTAAAGTAACGTACGTCAGACATACAAGACAAGATGAATATTTCATCTCAGAGCATACTTATTTGATTTCACGTGGATCGAGACAAACAGTAGAAGCAACAGTCAAGTG
>CAODLS010653099.1:0-15471 GCA_948243855.1 Flueggea neowawraea | reverse complement strand
TCGTGACATTGAGAAGTTCGAAAGCAGCAATTGTGTGGTTACGAATTAGGAAAGGCATATGTTCCAGTAGTTCGTGTTGCTGTTGCATATATTTTGGCAGAATGGAGCTATTATGTGAGAGATGCCTTCTAGTAGGATTGGGTTAATAGCTGTTATATAACCCTAACAGGTGCATAGCAATTATGCTCTCATCGTATACTAATCGCGAGGTCTATTTACCTATATGACAATGGGATCGAGCATGATTGCGAGAGTATTAACCATGTTACATGACATGTTAAGGTTCCGTCATGTGCGAGTGAGAGATGTTAGAAAACCAGGTATGCCCATGACGGTAATGGGTGGAGCCCGAGTCCGTTAGTTGTCGGGTCAACTAACGAGTCCGACTAATTATTGCTAATTAGCTATGGGTTTCCTAAATGGGTTAGAAATGCCCAACTATGGTCCACTCATCTTATATGAGTAGGAAATCCTAGATTTACCTAATCAATAGAGGTAAGATAGATTGAGAGTGAGGCAAAGAAAACAAATACGTTCTTTTCTTCTCCAACACAAGAACCGCCTCTCTTTTCTCCATAGAAGGAAAAAAAATGTTCTTCTTCCTTCCCACTCTGTCTTGCTTAGATCGAGTGCGACATCTAGACTACGAATAGCCGAGTACTCCAATCGCCAAAGCGATTGTGGTTTACTCACGATACCAACAATGAATCGATCATATTCCACTAATGTCATGCTTGTTGGCTTGCTGTTCTTCCATTGCCAAAGAGTTGAGAAGTCGAACCGGCCTTCGTTGTTGTTCGTCAGTCGACTGGTACATGAATTCCTTCAGTTTGAAAATAAATAAATTAATTGTTTCTTAATAGGTACTTCACAAAATCCAAAAATCAACGAGGGAATATTGATTCTCTGCTGTATATATACATATAATACAAGAAAAGGTATTCAATGTTGTTAATTGAACCTATCAAAAAAACATTTGGTTAGTGAACATATTATAGATGTGAATCAACTTACTCTATCCGAACAAATAATACGATGAGCTATATAGTCCAATATGGACAGTACTTACAATTTTACTGAAAGCATTAATTGATCATTATGACACTCATATACTTGAATTCGCTTTAAATGTTTGTATTCTGAATAATCCCCCCAGAGAAGAAAAATGAGGGATTTGTGTTAATTCGAAAAAATAAAGAGGTGATATATTCACTGATCATGTTAAAAAACTTTCCACACTAAAAAGATAAGAAAAAAATATAAATGTTGTAGGAAAACGAAGGTAGAAATATTGTGAAAAGTGTTAAAATCACTTTCATCTTTCTTCAATTAAATTTAGAAAAAATAAATCATATATATATATATATATATATATATATATATATACACGCTTCCCGTCTCGTGTTAATAGGAATATGACTCTTACTTTTTCCCTTTTTCCGGCGGTAACAAAATTTCGTCGTATATGAGCTTTTTCGAGTATTTTCTTGTTAAATATAATTATGTTTTTTTCATCCATCTGTCCATTCAAAAAATAAATAATAATTTTATTTTTTAATATGTTAATATTTTTTCTTTAGAGTTTGAATATGGGGCCAATTACAAAAACTGCCCATTTAAAAAATTAATTAGAAAGAGACAGATCGATTGATTTTTTCTCATATCATATCATCCTTTCTTACTTTATACCGCGGTCTCTGATTTCCTTACAACACCGACGTAAATTCCTTTTTTTTATTTTAATCCCTGTTATTTTTATTTTTTTCTAGTTCGGTCCTTTTCAACTTTTGTTTAGAGTACTTTTTTTCAACTAAATATCAATTTAATATCAACTTTTTTTTTCATTTTTTTAAATTACTTTTGTCAACTTACATATCAACTTAATATTAACTTGAGATAAACATTTCTTCATTTTAGTCCTTTTTAAATTTTTTTATTATTTTTTATCTTAAATATCAACTTAATATCAACTTAAAATAAACTTTTTTTAAAAAAAAAATTGAATAACAATGCCTGTAAATATCAAGTTAATATCAACTTAAAATAAACCTTTAAATAAAAAAATTTAAATAATCTTTAAAACTTAAATCAATTATGTATTAAATCTTTTTTAAATTTTGAAAAAAAAGGAAATGAATTTTTAAAATGCCTAATCATTTAGAAACTAAAAAACAAACAGAGGTAAACTTCATATAAACCTTCAAAAACAACCAAAATTATACCTCAATAATTTTTTAAAAAAATTCAAATAAATACAAATAGGGACTGGTTTTAAATTTTAAACCAATTTTTAAACTCTTAAAATATTTTTTTTAATCAAGGAATAAAATTTCAAACACAAAAACAAAGCAACTAGGGTTTCATGAAACCATAGCCATCACATAGCAAGTCGCCGCTACCTCTAGAACTCTGTCGGACCAAAACGCCACCCAAAGCCAGATCCGACCGACATGGAGCATGATGAAAGCAGCAGATGTGAGGAGGTGACGAAGAACTCCAGAATCGATGCAGAGAAGAAAGGTGTAGGGAAGAAATGAGTGATGAAGAACTCCATATCTCGCCAGATAACTCTAGATCTGCGGTGGAGAAAGAGAGATTGAGGTCGCGGAAGAGAGAGTGAGGCGGGCTGACGGTCGTCAAGAGAAAAAACGAAAAAATGAGAGAGAATAAGTGAGTGGCATACGAGAAAGGAAGGAAAACATGTGAGGAGAGATAGGAGGTTGAGAAGAGAGAGGAGGCAGTGGCGGTCGAGAGGAGAGAGACAACTGGGACAAGAGAGACACGTACGGAAGAGGAGAGAGAAATGGATGAGCAGAGAGAGAAGAGAGTGCGGAGATAACCAAAAGAGAGGAAGGGGAGAGAGAAAAGATAGTGGTTGAATGAGACAAAAATCAAAAAGTCTAGGACTACATACAAATTTAATCCGTATGCACTAAGCAAAAACAATGCATAAGTGCAAAAATTGGGCCGAAAATTAAGAAAAAAAAACCCTACTGCAGTTAATTTGTAATTAAGAAGCCAATATGTAGTTGAGAGGGTAATTATCTCTTGAATATTTGATCGACCCACTTACTTCTATTTTGTTAATATAAATTACTACGGTTGAAATTCTGATTCTTATTTATAGTGAAAATCTCATTATCAAGGTTATTTGAGATTTTTTTGCTTATATATGACCTTTTTCAATACTTCAATGCTGGGAGTATTTACTAGTTTTAATTTGATACAAATTTATGTCCAAAATAAATTTCTAGATCTATGAATTTATCTACATCAAGTTCTTAAAAAGAACAAAATTTGTGTTGGCATTTTTGTCTGATAAAAAAAGTATTGTGAATTTTTTTTGTTTATATTCTTTTCATATCAGATTTTTAGAATTACTTTTTTTGTATTGGTATTGCTAGTCATATGCATACTATATCCTCAAATTTTTTAATTTTTATTTAAATTATAGCGGTGTAATTATGTCACTCTTGCTAAATTCTATTGTCACAGAATGTATCAATTATTTTTCTATTCTAATAGAATCCAATTCGATTGTATATTAAGCATAAACCATGTAAGTGAAAAAGAAAACGCAAAATCAACGAAACAAGGAATTTTAGGAGGTATTATTCTATTCGTCTTCCTGGTCTTTGACACAAGAAAATGAATTTTCACATCCCTTTCTTGTGTCGAAATAATAATGATTCTTGATCATACTCGTAAAAGATTCATATTCATAGTTTCTATTTTTGCCAGGTTTCTCACAATATATTTTTTGATTTTATATTTCTAAATTTTTACGTATAAAGAAATTTGATTTAGTGCATCATATAAATAGTAGTGTACAAATAAAAAAAACAGAAGTCATTTGAGCAAATAGAACTTCTTCAATCAACTTCTAAAAAACAATTTCAACTTTGATGAGATACTAAAATAAAATGAGTAAGGTTCTATTAGTAGAGTTCTATTAGTATAGATAGAATAGAAAAATTTGCATGATATTGTATTGACAAAAATATATAATCATTCAAGAAAAGAAAACTGAGCAATTTCTTCTTTCTTATAACTTTGAAAATATCAATAACTATTATCGAGAAACAAATATTCTGAATTAATTAATGGCGTTACTTTTTCAAAAACACTATCAAGAAAAAAGTGTAATGAAGTTTTTTGAAATATTAGAAAAAGATAATCCATTTTCTGATTTAATCGGATAAAGTATTATGATTATTAATGAAAATTTTGTTGATCACTTTCTTTTTAAATAAGTGTGATTTTATTAAAAAAATTAACATACAAAATAATGGGTTAGCAATTTATTGATCACTTCTTATCAAATAATTACTCTACTATTTTGGAGTAAATGGAGAGAATGCGCAAAAATTTTTATGTGATTCGGTAAAAATTGCTTGTGTCTACCAGAGTTTATTCATCTTTTCATATGAAGCACTTCTTGATAATTATTGAGTTGATAAATATTATACTTATCATGATGATAAATACAATATTTATTATAGTATATCTCTAACACTATTATCTCTAACATTTCACTTATATATATTGAAAAGATGATTAGGATTTTGATAGTCCGAGAATTATTCATTTGTTACAAGTTGTTTTCACCTAGTTTGAATGCCCACGCGTGGTACCGACTTAATTTTGAGTTTGATATTTTAAAAATTTAAATTTTTTAATTGATATGGTCCTAAAAAAATAAATGTGATTTTTATAATAAGGGTAAATCAAACGAATTTGGATTTTATCCACAAGATTATTTATATACTTCATAAGAAAAGAAACAAAGGGTGGGTGCTCATAGAAATAAATATTTTTTTAACATGGTAGAACTAAGTGATTATAATATAGGCAAATCAAAAAAATCAAGTAACGGTTCTCACAAAATTCTCCTAAGCAAGTAAATATCATTTGTCAATAACAAAAGTATACACATAGATAATTTGTCAACTTACTTGTTGTTCAAAATATTATGATGTATATGATATAATGTGTCTCTTGAGGTTTCACAACTAATATTTAAGATAATTTTTAATAATATATTATTAAATGAACTTAATTCATCTTAATTAGTTAATAAATACGTAGAAAATAAAATCACATTTAATATGTCAAATGACAATTAATTAAATTAAATATATAAAAAAATATTTAAAAATTATAAATTATCAAAATATTCAAAATATTAATAGAAAAATTTTAAAAATTATCTCTTCAACTTTCTATTTGTCTGGATTTATATTATTATTAAATCAATTTAATTCATCTTAATTAATTAATAAATTTATAGAAAATAAAAAGTACTTTTAATGTGTCCAATGAATATTAACTAAATTAACTATATTAAAAATTATTTAAAAATTATAAATTATTATAAAATTTTAAAAATTAATAGAAAAATTTTAAAAATTATTTTTTTAATTTTTTATTTGTCTAAAATATTATAATATATATGATGATTACGAGAAAAGCAAAGCCACACAAGGATGAGAGTAATAGAAAACACGGGCTCCCATTTAATGATAATGAATGGAAAATTAAAGTATGACTTTCTTTCTTGTGAATTTGTGCAATCCAACTTGGCATGATGAGAGAAAGTCAACCTATATGCTGCTTTTTTTTGCATAATTCCAAGCTGATTAAACACCACTGATCAAGTAAAACCAATTACTACTACCTTGATTGTCAAAGTGAAAATACATAGGCTTCAATCTACGTAGTAATAATTGATTAGCTCTATGTAGTAATGTTTGTGATTCAAATAGACGTCCTTTTGCAAATTACATTCTTTTTTCACCCTTTAATTTTGACGGAATGTAAATATACAGAGCTTTAATGGCATAATCAGAGCTGATCTATGCTAATAGGTTGAAGAGAGAACTTTAGGACATGAAGTTTTGCTTAAACAGAATTGAATAGCATTTTTAATTTTCTTTGATCTATCAAATGATCATTACATAGTATTAACGGTGTCACTGATGTAATTGATGTGACATAATTACATAATTTAGCTAATTAATATTCAGATGACATGATCAATTTTTTAATATTATACAGTGAAATACTTTTATTTCACTGTTGGAAAATGAAGTGGTGATTATGACTGTAGAGATAGTCCTTCTACTAGTACTAATTTAAATAAGTACTATTTTATTTCACTATGGTTGGAAACATTTAACTTGAAGCTTAAGTTAGGTGACAGTTGATGAAACGGAAAAATAATTGCAAAAAAAAAATCAGATTAGAATTAATTAATTCTGGAAATTTAGTAGCTTGAAATGAGATTAAATACTAATTTAATTGCTTAGCAAATCAAATATTTACTAACTATTCTGAAACTTTTGGACAGACAGCATCAAATATATGCACATGATTCACTAAATTAATCCGCTTAAAACGAGTGCAATGGAGTACAAAGCTTCGAAATCTCCAAATTTTCGTTTTGACTTGTGTTCTCTTCAATTTTGACCCTTTCTACGACGACGATAACAATTTCAGACCAAAAGTCTAAATGTACATTAGGAGTATTCATTACGCAATTATACATTTTGGTCAACATGGCAATTTTATATTATAATCTCTTGTCGCTTCTTCTTTTATATTCAAATATATTAAGGCTATTGCGACAAGTATGTAACACATAGGTCAACTTTATTGATTTCAAAAGCAGAAACAAGTAAAAAGGTGTGCTTCATTGAAATTATTTTTATCTTATGTGCCATATTAATTAATTAAGTTGATTATGGCGATTACCATATGAAAACATGCCAGACTTCCCCCATTTAAGTGATCAACATAAAAATACTTGTAGTATTACATGAGTATGCGTAAATGAAATATATTAATAATCAAATGAAAGATTTGATTTTTCCTGTAGTGGATATGGGTAGATACATATCCTAAACCAAGATCTGTCTTTTACCAATTAAATATGGGTTGATCTTTTGAGGAATGATTGGATTGGACCCTTTCGGTCTGGACTTTGTCATCACAATTTTTCCAAGTCTTGCCGACCGAAACAACAAACCTTGTGACGACAAAATCATGTGCTTCCCCATGCAAGCCCAATAACCCACCTCATGTTTGCATTTAAGTTGAGCATGTGTGTATCGCAACTGGGACAGCTTTAAGTCTGGTATATGTTAGATCTGTCCAAGGCTGCCAATCTGCCGATAAAGTGCACAGCAAAAAAATCATAGAAAAATAGATTAATGAATTCGGAACTCGTTGGTATTAAAATTAACTTTAGTATAAAAATTATGAATAAGATTGTTCATATGAAATGACTTAATAAAAAAATATGTAAAAAAAAGGGTCGAGGTAACATCTTTCTAACCAAATTGGACCTCCTTTGTGTCGATAATTTTCACACTTGCTTTTACCCGTGATTGATCGCTGTGATATTCAAGTGTTCCTATTTGAAATTGTAGAAGAAATACACTTGGATTGAAAAGTAATTAGAATTTCAAGACATCTGTATAACCTAAATTTGGAAACGAATCTTGTGCACGCATTAATTCCAAACGAAATTTGACAAACCTATAATCATTACAAAAAGAGAAAAAGAGCATGAATTGCTCGAGTCTTAAACCATCTTCTTTTTTAAGGAGAAAAAAAAACTAACTCACCAGTAAACCAAATTAATTAAGTTAACTCAGATCACGACTGCACTGTAGATTACCAATCCAATTAGTGTCAAGTATCTCACATTATTTAGGTTGAGTTGGTCTCATAGGCTTATATTCAAGTGACAATCTTCTCTCCTTAAGATGCCTTTTGGAGGGGAGTTATGTACAATATTAAGATAGTATCACAGTCACCCTTAGTACAATGGTTTGGGGGCAGTGTCGGACCATGTGTTGCACTTTGCCCACTAGTTGTTCATCACGGTTCAGGCGGAAGGGGGTGTGTCAAGTATCCCACATTACCTAGGTTGAGTTGGTCTCATGAGTTTATAATTAAGTAGCAATCCTCCCCTTATAATGTACCTTTTGGAGGGGAGTTAGGCCCAATATTACCATCTTAACATTAAGCCTAACTCCCCTTCAAAAGTCATCCAGATGAAGGAGGATTGTCATTTGATTATAAACTTATGAGACCAACTGAACCTAGGCAATGTGAAATACTTGACACACCCCTCTCAGCCCGAACCGGGCTGAACAATTAATGGACAAAGGACAACACATGGTCGGGCATTGCCCCAAACCATTGCACTATGGGTGACTCAGATACCATCTTAATATGAGGCCTAACTCCCTTCCAAAAGGTACCTTGAAGAGAGAGGATTGTCACTTGAATATAAACTTGTGAGACCAACTCAACCTAGGCAATGTGGGATACTTGACAATTAGGTTGACTTGGAACATCTAAGATTAGGGGGTATACGCATTGTATTATTACTAAAATGAGAGGAAATGCTCGGAAATCTAGACAATAGGTTGAGGCCAAGGTGGACAAGGAAACCCAAGGGCAAAGGGTAGATAGTGAAAGAGATAATTCAAGCAATAACCAAGATCGCTCAAAGATTCAATGCCACAATTATTGACACTCCCAACGTGAATGAAAATCAAATATTCAAATCTACAACTGCAAGAGATATGGGTATTGTAGTAATGAATGTCAAAAAATCAACAAATAGAATTATGTCAAAGTTGTTGAACAAGAAGATGATACCACAGAGACTTTGTTATTGACTACTAGTGCAACAATGGGAGAAGATGACAAACAATGATTGTTGGATATTGGTTGTAGCAATCACCTCAGTAGGAAGAAAGATTTGTTCCTAGACCTTGACGATGATTATCAAAGCAGTGTGAAACTTGATGACAACTCAACGATTCCTATTTTTGGTAGGTAAAATTGAAATTCGATTGAATTAGGGACGGAGCCAAAAAGTCGACGACGTGGAGGTGGACTAAAATAAAAATATTTCTCCATATTTTGCTAGGATAGACTAAAATGAAAAATAATTGTAACAAAAATGCAGTGCTCAGTCTCAATACAATTGACTGGAATATCATATGATAAACATAATATTTTCCCTTTCTGTACGAGTGTTGGAACTGATTCTAGATAACTAGAAAACTTACTGAGCATCTTCTCGCGGTTGAACTTCATGGTAGGGATTGCAGCAACTAGGACAGGTTCAAGGCCATTGCTTCGATACTGTGGCTGCCAGTAAAGAATTAAAGTTCAAAACTATAGAAATCCACATCCAAAATTTCAGTATGACCTGTCTGCAATTACAGAACACAAAATCTTTTTCACAAATGTCACTTGAATTCCTTAACAAAACCTAACCAAAGAAATGGTAATGCAGCGGAAGAAAATACAAACTTTTCCAATTTTATGTTTCCAACATCACATCCAATAAAATTAAATCTTTGCTGCTATTAAGAATCTTGTTTTTTACCAGTTAAGCATTCATCAATGAGTTGAGATGACATTTTCAAGTTTTTTGACAATATACTTTCATAATCTCAATTCTAGTAAACAGAAAAAAGGGATAACATTCTTGCATAATCATAAAAGATAATAATTAGTTCAAAAAAAAAAATCAGAGGCTGCAATCTAATTCCTAACAGTTCCACGCACAAATCTATAAACGTGCTAGTAATTATGTTGCCTAGTGAAACTTGCTAGTAATCTAACAGAGCAGCTCTGCACAAGAGCTCACTTTTATTTTTCTTGACAGATTTCCATGCATGTATCCATTCTAAAAAGGTAAAACGATAGGCTTAAGTCTTAATATATAAAACTATCACCTAATCTGGAAGTGAACCAAATTTTCTATCAATATCTCAATATGCAATTTTCAGTAAACCATTATAATAAGTCCGTCAACATTCTACCATGAATAAAACATCTAATTAACCAAAACAAGCCTATTGTAACATATCAGTTCTGAACCAATAGGTAACTCATCTAACCTAACACTTGTCCAATCGTTATGCTAAAAAAAGGAAATCATTCTACAAATTTTGTTGCAAAGTCAAAAATAGGTCTACAATGGAGCAAATTCTATTCTCAATAAACCAGATTGCAGGTTTCAATGACTTCCTTTAAACTAGTCTCTTTGTGGACAACACCAAAATAAGAATTGAGGGCACGTCTTTCAGTGAAAGCTAAAGGTTATGAAATCTCAAAAACCATAAGGTTGTATATGCAATCATCAATCTAACAAAATCACCAGTAATTATTTCTACAAATCTAAATGCACAACAAAACAATAATTAAGGCATTACCTAAAAATCTAAAAGGAATTGAAGAAATTCAATCCTCTCTATCTTGGCAATAGTAGCCGCTCACTGTATAGCCTCTGCATTACTAAAAAAATCAAATCAAGAAATCAAATGCAAAAAGTAAAAAAAAAATAAACAAGCATATTTCTATACATAGAGAGTAGACCAGATCAGAAGAGACCTGAGGTCAGCGATTTTGGCGGTAGCGGAGATCTCTTCCTCGCAGCATCTGGCGAAGGCTTGTAGGAGGACTACATCGATTCTGTTTTCTCCTTGTAGAGGTTGAAAGCAAAAATTAAAGGGGAAGAGGAAAAAGGGGGACGAATTGCAGAAGGGGAAGAGGATGGGTGGGGGTGGGTGGGGTGGAGGTCAGGGGTATAGGGGAAGCCTGGCCGCCGATGGAGGCAGTCATCCACACCCACCCACACCTGGCTTCGTCCCTTAATTGAATAATGGTTCTTTAAATTTCATATCTAATGTGCTTTATGCTACTTGTATTTTTTAAAATTTGTTGAGTGTTTATCAACTTACTAAGACATGTTATGAGTTGCACTTCATTAAAGAAGATTGTCTTATTAGTGATGAGAAGAAATGTAATATTCAGTATTTTTAGATTAAATTTGGTTATTTTCTAATTAATTTAGAAAATAATTTTTAACGTTGGAAAATAACAAATTGTGTTTTAAATGTTAATTGCATCATTAATAAAGTTTTGAAGTGATTATAGTTGATTAATTAGTTGGAAATTGGTTGAAAATTAAAAATAAAATTGAAATAATAGGAAGGGAGACGACTGGGCGTTTGTGAGTATGATATGTGCTACATGTCGTCTAGGTTAAGAGAAGTTGTCGTCCGTGTTGATTGGCGGTCGTCCGCGTCCTTGGTCTGATGCCTCCCTACGAAAAAACAATGCATTGTTCCAGCATAAGGAAGCTGTCGTCCGTGGTGCGCGCATTTCGTCCACGGGCGCTGCACAACAACTTAACCCAGAACGACGTCGTTTCACTTCTTTCATTTCAAATCATTCCACCGCCAAAGCTGATTTTTTTCAGACTTTTTAGCCTGATTCTACCTCCCATTTCAAGCATTTTTCTTCTCTTTCTTCTTCAGTTCTCCACTGTTGTACGCCTCTTCCATTCCCTCTCAACTTCCATTCATTTGCTTGAAGATTAAGGTGAGCATTAATTGTTCATTTTCGCTTCATTTTCTGTTATAAATTACTATGATTTTTCTTTCATTTTTCGGTTTTGTTTATTGTTGTTGGTGGGAAGTTCAGGCTTGTTTTAGCTTGGTTCCTGGATGATTTTAAAGTAGCTTTTCGTTGGATTATGATGGATTTAAATGGTAGAACAAGACTAGATTGAAGATCAATGTTAGGATTGGTTGAAATATGAAATTATTGGACTATTTTATTGGTTGGAATTTTTGGAAATGAGTTAAGCATGATTTCGTGATTCTGGGTTGTTGAGGAACAAAAAAAGAAAACGTTGTGATTGGAGGAAAACAATGGGGACTTATGGGTAAATTTGCCAAAGGGACCATTTGGTGTGTTTTGTGGGTAAAAAGACCAAAACTAAAATTGTGGACAATTTTGGAATTTTGTTAGGGACTATATTTTACATGTTGGGTCTGATTTGTAATTTTTAAAAAGTAGAAATCCATATTTATAATTTTTAAAAAGTAAAGATCCATATTTGTAATTTTTGAAAAGTAGAAATCTAGATTTATAATTTTAAGAAAGTTGAGGATTAACTTGTAATTCTAGAATACTTTGAGGACTATTTTGGAATTTGCCAAGTCTAGGGGACTAAAACGTAATTTTACATTGGTCGGGGACTAAACTGTAATTTTACGTAGATTTTGAACTTTGGATTAAGGATGATAGAATATCATTCGAAATAGATTTTGGGATCTTTTGTGGGTCCAAGTTTGCATTTTCATTATATAGCATTTGGTACCGCTACAGTTTTGCATTTCGATTTGTCTATGATATATCTATTGATATATATTTGTTTGTTTAGCTTCCTGTTCTTTTCAGCGAGACCAGCCACCGATAAGTGGGGTTTGGCTAACATTTGTGCTTGGATTTTCATGTGAGTGAATAGCTACTTAAGACACATAGGTTGTGTCTCGAAACTACTATTGTTTTTGTTATGCTGGACATGCTATTTTTAATATGGACTAATATGAGGAATGACTAATTAATAAATTGGTTATGTTTTTAATAATGAGTATTGTGTTTTGAAACTGATATATATGTATTATATATCTTCTTACGAATTTTGATACAAATCGTATGCTATGATTTTATACTATGTAATAGTATAACATGATTTGATTTTCTAATATGGGGCACCTGTGCTACGGGTAGTAGTAACCTTTGGCATACCAATGCGTTGAGAAATTCCAGCTAATAGGGATGTCGGTAGCCATATGTTCTGACCAAACACATTATGTGTTAGTGATTAGTGGCAGATGCACACATTTGGTATGGTCCCATTTTCACGATTTATGTTTCGACTCTGAAACTGTATTTGATATGTTTTTTGGTTTGCGAACTTTTTGGAAAATAGTTTTGAACGCTACTACGTATTATCATGTATATATATATATATATATGTATGTATACACGCTAATACGTAGTAGCGTTACACCTATATTGCATGTGGTAGTTTTGAACTGTTTTCAAAATAGTCTTTGTGAGGCACGTATGAGGCGGTCTAGAGTGTTATTCCTCACTGGGCCCTAACTCCCTTTATTTTTCTATCTATGTTGATTCTTGTATCTTAGGTTCATAGATTTTGGCTTCGGCAACCGTTCCGCACTTTGATTACCAATGAGGGGTCTATTGGTTATTGATGCCCTTTTTGTCAAGGCTCATCTTTTGTATTATTAGAGCTCCGCACCCATATTGGATCACCGCATCACGGAAGGTAACGCACATTCCATGGTCGCACAGTTGGTCACCGAGCATTTGGCCCGAAGGTCGACCTTGCGGTCGAGGCGTGGGTGCTGGTCTCAAAATCGACATCCCACCGAATCCTCGCTCATTGCCCCATCACGACGAAGGATTTCCCGACGTTAACGCAAGAGCAGCACCCAAGCACCACACCCACGATAAGCCGAGTCATCCGCCAACACTCCGAAGCGCCGAGCTAAGACCCACCGAGAGGCCAGCGACCATGCCCCGTCCGCACGATCTTTCCCTGAAAGTCGGTTCCTAAGCGTGGGAGTGCACATGGAAGCCTAGACTTCCCGAGGGAATGACACCGCAATGCCCATATAGCCCACAAGAGGCCCCAAGGCACGCCCAAGCTTCGGAGCAAACCAGATTTTCTCCCGCAAAAGTCCGCACCAAGTGCCGAGTCATGGTGTAGGGTGGGCCCACCACTTCCCGGACTTTTTTCCGACATCCGACCGAGGCACAACCGATGGGCAAAGCCCCCAAGGCCCTAGCTCGCACTACTGGGCCCTAACTCCCTTTATTTTTCTATCTATGTTGATTCTTGTATCTCAGGTTCATAGATTTTGGCTTCGGCAACCGTTCCGCACTTTGATTACCAATGAGGGGTCTATTGGTTATTGATGCCCTTTTTGTCAAGGCTCATCTTTTGTATTATTAGAGCTCCGCACCAGGATGCTGTTAGGTTACAAGATTTCCACTTTGGCTTTTTATATGTTTACACTGATATTATTTTGATATATCTATTTATATATATGTATATTTGATTTCATATGAACTTATTTTATATCTCGTTCTCTTTTGATAAATAAATATTTTAATAAATGTTTTGATAATTAAATAATTCGGATAGTATGTGTAATATCCAGTCGGATTCCGGCATAGGTCTTTGTAGCTATCGTTCATTTCCGATCTGATCCTTAGGGTTCGAAGATGTTATCCAAGTGTTGGTGGTGTTGGAGAATCCTTGTTATGTGAATGAGCTTGGAGTTACTCAAGTAAGAGAGGAGAGTTACTTGAGTAGGCTTTGGTGTTACTTAAGTGGACGGGGTCGGGTTCGTGCTTCATATGTTCTGGGATCGAGAGTTACTCGAGTAAGCCTTGGACTTACTTGAGTGAGCGGGCCCTGGATGTTTCTTTGGGATAAGAATTACTCGAGTAAAATTTTGAGTTACTCGAGTAAGTCTTGAATTAACACAAGCAGTTAGCAAAATGCTGCGCTTTGCCTTCTTGGTCTTTTTAATACCCTCACCTGACCTTGCTTCGTCATTTACTCCTTCCAACTGCCACATTTACTCTCAAATCCATCCATCTTACTCCTTCATTGCCCACCATTGATTCCTTGAGGTAAGATATATCTTTTTCCATTATTGTTGCTCTCTTTTTCTCTTTGAATGTATCCTTTTGTTGGGCATTTTGGGGAGTGACGACTAAAACTAGGGTTTTGCATTTGGAGTTGTTCTTGGTATTTCTGATGAGAATGGGTGTTAGGGTTAATGAAATCGGGGCTTTGGGAGTCTAGAAACACCTAGATTAAGTCCAAAATCATGAGAATCGAAGATGTTCATAAATGGGTTTGAATCAATTTGGGTTTGAGTGATTTTGGGGTGATTTTGAGTTGTATTATTGTATAGAATAATGTTTTGGAGGTTATTTAGGAGCAATGTGGGTGATTGGTAGCGTTTTTGATCAGTTGAATCGTGTTTAGAGATTTTCTGGAGTTTTCTAGGCAGGGAATCACTCAAGTAAGTCATGAACTCACTCGAGTGAACCCATGGTGGAAATGCTCGAGTAAGACATTTCTAACTCGAGTAATTCAAAGGGGAGTTACTCAAGTAAGCTTTCTTTTTACTCGAGTAAGCCGTGATTTTAGGGGCCAAGCTTGTCTTTTTTTTGTAGTTGGTGATTTCTGAGAGTTAGGAGTCATATTTGATGATTTTGACTACTTGAAGGACTTGTAGAACTCTTTGAGGCCTAAGTTGGAAATTTTGGAAAGTTTGTGGACTAGGACGTAATTTTACATAGGTTGAGAACCTAAATGTAATTTTGCATAGATTCTGAATTTTGGACCGAGAGTGATAGATTTTCTTTCGAGTTAGGTTTTCTGTGACCCAGAGGGTCAGCATCTGCATATGCATATCATGCATTCGGTACCGCCACAGTACCAACATCATTTTTTTGATATCTTTTATGGATATATCTATTCTAGCTTCCTGTTCCTGTTAGCACGATCAACCACCGACCGAGTGGGGCTTGACTGGATTGTTA
>CAODLS010653098.1:0-18879 GCA_948243855.1 Flueggea neowawraea | reverse complement strand
GTTTGTATGTGAATACATTGGTGAGGTGTTGGATGAACAGGAGGCAGACAAGAGAAGAGAGAGGTTATAAACTTCAAAAGACAAATTTTGCTTCTATTTGGTTTTGTTGCTACAGTTATTCATTTATTTTGTCGGGTCGTAGATACGGCAAAGACGGTTCCAGCTATATGTACAAAATCGGTGCCCATGCTAATGATATGAGCAGATTAACGGAAGGAGAACTGCAGTGTGTTATTGATGCCACAAATTATGGGAACATTTCACGTTTCATCAATCACAGGTAGTGAAAAATTATCTGGCTATATTATCCTGTATATTTGCTTTTTGAACAATAGTTTGAAATGCGACTTGGCTTTCTACATGTACACGAACGAATCAAAATATTCATTAATATATTTGTGCTTGATATTTGATCATGTGATTTGTCATTTCTCGATGCACAAGGTTTTGACTTGGTTCTTATGTGTGAGTAGACGTAGAAATTGAAAATAGATGTCCGTCTGTGCACCAATGTGTTTATAAAACTTGGTATTATTTGTCATTTTAAAATTAAATTGCCTATGTTATATGAACTTGATGTTGTGCTAGCGATAGTGAAGCAAGTTTGCATATTACAGATATTAGAAAATCATAAGCAATTAAGATCTATAAAAGGCCGATGCAGTTGAAGACATTGTTCTGAAATCATGAATAGCGTGGCCCGACCAGTACTACTCGGGTTATTTGGGACTTGTATTAGAAATGATCCTACCATCCCAGAGATAAAGTGCTTGGAAGGATCAGAGAACCAACAATTTCTCAATAAAACAGACAAGTTAGTTTTGTTTCTAAATGATTCATTTCATGAGCTAACCTCACTTGGGACATATTTATTCGTGTTTATATTAGAACATGGGCAAAAAAAGTGAGCTTTGGATAGTGAGAGGATGATATTAAAACTGTTGATTTAATATTGACATCTTTTTATTGTTTTGCCAGTTGTTCGCCAAATCTTGTGAGTTACCAGGTTCTTGTGGATAGCATGGACTCTCAGCGTGCTCACATCGGTCTTTACGCAAGTAGAGATGTAAGTGTTCTCTTCTCAGGTTCTGAGGACCATATCAATGACATGCTTATTGTAGCAACACATGAAAACGAATGTAGTGATTCTCCCTGAATTCAGAAAATATTCCGTTTCGGATATGAAGGAGCACATTGCTTCGGGGAGGAGGCCAGGGTTAGTCTAATCAGTGACCTCAAACCAAGTTTGGAGGATTTTACCATTAGATTTTAACCCAAATCCCGAAACACTTTTATCATGGACAGCAATGAGAATTGAAAGGATTTTCAAATCATTGGTCATTCATGAACCAGGATACATTAGGAGTTTCTGCAACTTGTAATTAATGTCCATGGCATTCTGCATGCTATATAGTAAAGAACAACTTTTTTCAGCATCATGCTACATATATTGGCAAGTTTTATCTTATTGAGTTTTCCATATGTTGAGCAGATGGCTTATGGTGAAGAACTGACATACGACTATCATTATGAGCTGCTGCCTGGAGAAGGATGTTCTTGCCTTTGCGGCGCATCCAACTGTCGAGGTCGGTTGTTCTAAATGTTGATGGGCAATCTCGCAGGCAGACAACGAGGGAAATGACGGACCATGTCACGGGAGCATGTCTATGCGTCGGACAAAACTTGATTCCGGTAGTGCTGTCTGATTAATCGGTTGATGATCGCATCTTAACTAGCCTCATTGCTGGACACCAAGCATCAAGCTGACAGTCCGTGAATTGAATCACCAGTAGTGAGGCCACGATTCTTCAAGCTATGATCAACACTGCGAAGAATTTTGCAGTCGTCCTTGCCAACAGTCTGTATCAATGTTTAATTATTTTTGCACGTATTAGGCATCTCTACTTTCTTTTTTCTTAGTATTTAAGATGGATGCCTCCCTGGCCCAGTGCCTAGTGTAGATGGTCTAAAGCTTCAAGGTAATTGACTCTTGTGCATTGATAAGTATTCTTTTCATGGGAATAGAAAAATGGTTGGTGTTGGATTAGATGTACTGAGCCATTTTTGCAATTGTGACATGAAGTTTCCAATGATCAAAGCATGCTCCTGTTATCATTGTTGTAATCTTATAGACGGCCTATCATACATTATCTTAAAGTGAAAACAAATTAAGGATCTTCTCTTGAGTTGGCACTGCAATAGAACTATGGTTATACAGCTAAGGATGCTTGAAGTAAAATCCATGTCGCCATTGAAAACCTTTCCACTTTACTGTGATGGCTATTCGAACTTCATTTCCCCATTTTGAACTACAAAGAAGATAAAGGGTAGAGCAAAGCTGAAAGCCACCAAGATCAACATTCCTGCAACAACAGTTTCAAACTGATTAATATTTGTAAGACGGATGCCATAATTGATAACAATATAAAGTAGAGGACAAGGGTTTACCATAATTGACATATGGAGGGATTTTCTTTTTCTTTCTTCGGTTTTGATTTCCTGGTTCAGATTCAGATGATGCTTCCAAATGCAAAAGCATGGAAATAACAACTAACCCACTTCCTGTTTTCTCTCTTACAACTGTCTCACTCAAATTCAGCGACAAAAATCCAGCCAATTCACTCACAAAATTTTCTAGTACGACTTTCAGAAACAAGAATGTGCCAAGAAACAGAGTCAACTTTGCAAGATTTCTGATACCTCTTCTGGAAGAGTTGGCCCAGTTCATAAGATTAACAACACAGGCACAAGCATAAAGAGGAAACCAGAAGTACCAATCTGTGCCAGAAACAAAAAGAGAAATTAAAATAAAAAGACATAATAGCAACGAAGTTCAAGAAAGTTGATTTCTTATTCAGACACAATAATGGGGAAAAACATTAAAGAAAAGTACCAGGATCATTCAATTGTACGGATGCAGAGTAGGCAAAGAGTGAAGCCATTAGTAAAGAACACAAGCTGAATACCTTTGTTGATCCTGCCATTTTCTCAGGCTTTCACTAACACATTCTGCCACTTGAAGTGGTACCTCAAATAAGGTAAGCTCTACACAAATGGTCAACGTTCCTTTAATCTATTAAATTAAATGAATCGTTCTTATCTGTCTCTGACCTTAATTATTCCATTTGATAACTATATATGTCAAATATTTTATGAATTTCATTTGCAGTTACCAAAGAAGGGAAAACAGGAGAAGCGATGGCCAATACGGGGTTTTGTAGTTAGTGATGGATGGAGTTTGTGTCTGGACCTGGAATCAAATTATGGATAGATAAGAAGCAGCAAAGAAAGGGGACCATGACCACCTGGGTAGTATAAGTAGGCTTCAGGAAACAAAGACCAAAGTTGAGACATAGGCGTGGCTACAAACTCAAGATAGCTTTGTCCAAATGCATTTGCGCAACATGCTTACCAGGTTTTGGTACTTGTTGGTTCTTGTGAGCCAAAACATTGTACTCATTCTGTTGTTTTCATGGATGAGGTTCCTGTCTCTTTGTTTCCTCAAGTTTTAATATTTAACTTCTTCCATTCTTGTTTTTTACTTGGACCAACTTCCTTAATCACATAGGAAAATCATTGCTGATTCTTTGTCTCTTAAATGATTATTATCTATTCTAACTCGTACCAACAAACCTATTATACAGAATAGTTTAATTTATTTATCTCTTTAATTTCATTTTTTTAATGAGAAACACATCAGCAACGTTTAGTGGTTTGAGTAAAACCGAAAATTTCTTCCTTTAATTAAGCCAAATAATGAAATTACCTATATTATAATAATTTTTTTCGTAATAATCTGAGTTGAAATTGTCCAAACTCTTACGGCCTTTTTAGGATCCATGTCCACCTAATTAGTTCTTATTTTTTCAGGATGTATCGGAGCTGACTCGACAATTTTGCGTTGCAATAGCTCAACCTTCAAAAGCATGTATTGTGATTTGATTTACTCCTTTGGATTCCTTAATTAAGAACAATTCATTGATTTGCTACAAATATATGATTAATGTGCATATGGCGATGTTTTTCACAAGGTCTAACACATCATTTGATTAACTACACGGTACTAAACACTTATAAACTAGCAGTTGCCACAGAGGCAGTATCTTGGTTAATGTCACAGATAGTAAGATGATGTGATAACTAACACACACAGCAATGTATAGAATGACACAGAAGCAATGTAAACGACCTACCACATGAAGAAATGCACAGTGTGGGCCAGTTTTCCAGCAAGACCATCTTCTTATTATTTTCTTTTTTGGTGCCATTGATGATGAAAACGTGCTCTCTTCTTTCTCTTTTTTTCAACCCTTAACACCATTATCAATTCTGTAACGTATATGAAACTGTGCGATGGTCCATACAGCTTTTTGAATAATGCAAAAAGGAACGGTACGAATCAAGCAAATGCTTAGTTAAAAGGTTTCAGAACTACCCTTTTGAATAGTTTTTTGTCATTTAACGAAATTCTTTCTTTCCAAATTACATAAAATAGTTGTGACATTTGAAAATGAGACGTCTTATTCTGCTCTTTTATTAAAGCAAAGTAGAGCAGCTTAGCAAGGAACAAAAAGGAAGACACATATATCTGGTTTTTCATTTGAATGATCTTTTTTACTTTGCTTTGCTCTGTTTTTTATATAAATGGGACCCATATTTGTGTTATTAGAGACTATTATTTTTATTTTCTTTTCTTTATAATCATTTTATCAACTCAAATTGGCAATCGAATTCTCGACTTCAGTAGCAATAAGTTTAAAAGAACATATAAATCTATTAATTGATCTAATAATTTTATCTTGCACAAGTTGCCTTAAAAATTGACAGCTTTTTATTGCCTTACTAAATTGAAACTTAATTATCAGCAACCAACTCAATAATTTGACTTAACCACATTATCCATGTATGTCTAATAAGAAGCCAAAAGTAAAATTCTGTTTGAACTACCAAAAGAAACAAGAGACTCGTAGTTGAGAGCTTGTTTAGGCTTAGAACCATCCATCATTTTCAGTCTCCCACACTGTTATAAGCATAATTTTCTCATTTGTGACCCATAAATGAGATTTACATTATTAAAAGATTATTTAATTATAAATTCAGAACAACAGAGTATCTACAGAAGTTTGTATTTTACCTGCAATGCCCATCAATGTCAATGATTTGACGGCGACTCTACGCAACCCAATTTAGCAATCCCATGAGGACTTTTCTGTCATTCAGTTACTCACAGACCTCCATGAAAAAGACCATCCATAATTTAGAGTGTGTGTATATATATATCTATAAAATAAAAAGAAAACAAAGAGTACGATGAGAGACAGGCGAGTTTGATCACTGAGAAAGTGCTGAAGAGAGAGAGAGAAAGAGAGAACCCAAAATAACAATCATCATCAAAAGCATATCGATAGACGCAAATCCCATGAGACGCCATCACTGCTGTCTTTTACTTTCTTTTCCTCTTTAATAAGGCTCTGTTGAGTGTTGAGAGAAACTGCGTGAGTGAGAGAGGGTTTTCTTTTTCTTTTTTTTTTTAATTTCTTTCTGTTTTACAGTTAAAAGAGACACGACACTCATTATTCCTCGCTCAGCAAGTCTCTGCCCACTGGCTCCCTCGACGCTTGACACCAGAGCTCTCTCACAATCATTTTAACCACTCGTGGACTTCAAATTTCTGTGATAAAGAGATGAGCTTTCAATAGTTTTCTCTATATGTTTTCACTTCTTGGGTAGTTTCTTCAATCTCTCAAAGTTGCTAACTTTACTTCAGCTTCAGGTTTGTTTTGGTGTTATTTTTCGTGGGTTTTTGCCTGAGAGTTGATTAGTGCTGATTCATATGGAGATAAGATCAGCTTTTTCATTGGTTATCTGATAGGATTAGTAATATTTGCTCATTTAGAATAAAGAACCTTGTTTCTCTTGAATTACTTCTTTGAATTCTTTCTGTTTAAGGTGCAGTAATTGTTTTCTAAAAAAAATAGCAGTAGTAAAAACTTGAAAGATTTTTATCTTCTGGAACCTTTTGAAGGAAAACTAGATTCTTGCTGCAACCTTATGTGTTCATTGTAAAAATTGCAGCAGCTTGATTTTCAACAATGCTGTAACTCTCTTTCTTTCCTTTTTCAAACATGGCTGAAATTAGACTTACAAAAGTAGAGCAAGGCGAAACCAAGATAAGAAATGTCCCAATTGCTGTAACTCAAGAGGGATTTTGGTGTTGTCCTTCTCCTGTTGTGTTTCAAAAGACAATTAAGTCCCAAAATCCTCTGAACAAAACCAAACCCTCCTCACCACCACATAAGAATAGTGTCCCAAAGAAGCAGAACCCTGCTAATGAGAGAAAGCCACATCCTACACCATCAAGATCAGGAATCCCTTCTGATGATCAGCAAACTTGTAGCGCTGATACACCTGGTGTTAGCGATCCTGTTGTTAATGAGAGACCTCCTAGGCCTAAAGTAGAAGGTTTGCCAAGGAAGGTGGCAATTGAGTTTGGTGAACCTGGAACTAGTGATATG
Organism: Flueggea neowawraea; assembly: GCA_948243855.1. Lineage (NCBI taxonomy): Eukaryota > Viridiplantae > Streptophyta > Magnoliopsida > Malpighiales > Phyllanthaceae > Flueggea > Flueggea neowawraea. Next base: position 12,364 of record CAODLS010653098.1, on the reverse strand, counting down.
AAAGTGGTCTTACTTGGGAAGCAGGGATTTTGTGTGAAGTTGAGTGTTCACAGGGATGTTCTTGTCAAGAATAGTTCATTTTTCACCAATAAACTTTCTGAAGTGGACTCTAGTCTGTCCTGTCTTGAAATTGATGATTGTGAGAATGTTGAGATATATGTTGAAACTGTGGGATTGATGTATTGCAAAGACATGAAGCAGCGTTTGATCAAGCAAAGTGTTTCTCGTGTGCTTCGAATTCTCAAGGTAATTTTTAGTTCTGTCGGTTCCTTTCGTTGTAATTGATACACCTTTTTTCTGTATGCATTTTCTTGTCATCAATGCGTGGTATATAACGTAATATCAATTATCTTTGATTGCGATTTCAATGCTCTAGATATCACTCGCATTTAGTTGCTGGTATTTGAATGAATTACATCTTAGTGCTGGTATTTTCATGAAGAGCATATTCTATACTGTAAAACAAGAAATTCACCAATCCCTGGCCCAAGCAGCAAATGACTGGGATGAGATTTGATTAGGATGAGCTTGCTCTAGTTCTTGGTTTGTCTTGCTTGATTTCATTTAAGAATCAATATTTGGATGATATCTATTAAATGAGATATTTGTGGTCTGGATTCTTTTGTGGTTATTGAATTACTCACATTTTGGATGTTATTATGTTACCAATCAGTGTATTGAAATTTCATTTCCATGAGATCCTTGGAGATTTTTGAAGCACAAACAGAGTTAAAGTGGTCATGATGGATGAATTGATAGCTGACAAGTTTTGTCTTGCTGTGGGAAGAATTAATTACTAATATTATGTATGTAGGATTAGTTGCTGATATCGTGTATTCAGAATGACCATGGCATAGATCTGTCATGTTTTCTAGGTGAATAGGTGTTCCTGGGTTTTCTGTTTTTTAGGCTTAAATGATCTTCAATTTTTCTTATAGTTTTGCCAGTTTAACCTAGTTTAGGAGTTTATCTAGCTGGAATCATAGAGCATGATTTTAAGGTGTCTTCTTAGTCATACTTGTGCATTCCTATGCTTTGGGCATTAATGCATTTCCTGGTCATGCTCTTATCATGGTATCATGCAATATGAGTGGACTTTTTTTTCCCCTTTTTTTCTTTGTTTCTTAAGTGCAGTGATGCTTTTGGGAAACATTTAGATGCAGTAAGTTGATGCTTTGCTTGTTTCCTTTATCGTGTTCTGACTCTAAGTTGGACAGAGTTACACCTCACACCCGTTATCTGTTGGCCAATGTCTGACTGGGAATCTGCGAATAATTATGTGACAATGTTTTATTTGAATTCACAGGTTGCTGAAATTCTTGCCTTCAACTCCTGTATTCAATCATGCTTGGAATACTTGGAAGCAGTTCCATGGGTTGGAGAAGAAGAGGAAAAGGTAGTCTCTTCTGTTCTACGACTCCAGAATGAAGGCATTGGTGTGAAACCAGTACTGAAACGAGTCTCATCTGAAGTTTCAAATCCACCTAAGGACACACTTTCGCACATAATGAACCTTGTCCTTAAAAGTAGAGAGGAGAGAGGCCGGCGTGAAATGAAATCTGTTGTACTGAAGCTCCTTCGAGAGAATAACAATCTTCCATCTTATTCCGGTTCAGCTGATATTTGCAATGAAACCATTTATACCTCATGCAGAAGTTGCTTGAATTCACTGTTGTCTTCATTCAAGCAAGCTGCTGAACCAGAGTTTAATGACAAACCTACAGAGTGTAAAGATCCCGTTGTGAAGCAAATAGCTCTGGAGGCTGATAACCTTTCATGGTTGCTAGACATCTTAGCTGATAGGCAAGCAGCAGATGAGTTTGCTCAAATGTGGGCCAGCCAGCAAGGGTTGGCAACCCTGCATTCAAAGCTTCCTGTAATGTCCCGTTACAATGTTAGCTGCGTCACGGCGAGGCTATTTGTTGGAATTGGAAGAGGGGAGTTATTACCATCCAAGGACACCCGACACATGTTGTTGCAAACCTGGCTACAGCCATTGATCAATGACTACCGGTGGCTGCAACATGGGTGCAGGTCATTTGATCGGAAGGTAGTGGAGGAAGGGATTGGGAGAACGATCCTCACTCTGCCTCTGGAGAACCAACAGAGTATTTTGCTTGGTTGGTTGGGCAGTTTTCTGAAGGGTGGCGATAACTGCCCGAATCTTCAGAGAGCATTCGAGGTCTGGTGGCGAAGGACTTTCATCAGACCTTACGTTGATACGCAAGGCAATGTACCCCGGTCAGATAGCTCAATGACATCAAAGCAGTAGAACAGCAAAATGGGGTGCGGACGATGTGCTTACCGTTCTCGCTACATGCACAGGACTCTCTTCAGCCTAGGCACACTGAAGAAATGAGAGGTTGATTCGATCAAATGTAGGCAATCCCTTTGGAAACAAAACCATAAGCAAGATATTGTTGAGTGCTAGTTTTTTACAGGAATGGAATAGAGGGTTTGTACTTTTCACTTGATGAATCAGGGTTGATTGCTTGATGTAGTAATTATTGAAGAAGAATTAATCACAAGATCAATTTGTATGTGCTCTGGTGGTTTGAAGTAACAGCTCGCCTCACCATGTGGTTTGCCCTCTGCTACATGCCTTGTGCGGGTGTTAGATACTGGCCAAGGATTTCAATACTATTGTGACAGATCAGCAGGGAATGTTTTTTTTTCAAGAATACTGAACAGTGAACACTAATATTCTGTATTTGGACAATGGTAAGTTTGTCCGGTTGGTGTGGATCATGAACTTGGTACAAATCTGTTTACGGCACCTGTGTAGTCTTTATTGATTTTAAGAAAGAAAGTGCTAGTCGACGAATTTTGCATTCGGAAAGCATCGCAATTTAGCGTTGTTGAAAGCATCGCTATTCCCATTGAGAGTAGAGTTGGTGGAAGGAAATTTTGAAAGCTTCTCAAAGCTTTATTTTGCATTGTTTAAGTTCCAACGTGTGAATTTGTCAAATTTTGTCGAGCACCTTTGGTTAGCCATACAGCTGAGCATGGGTCTATTCAATTTGGTTCGGTTTGGAGATCTCCATAACCGAATCGATTTTCGGAGATTTGGTTTTCTTTAGAACCGGACCAAAATCGAAATCTCTGAATTTTCGGTTCAGTTCGGAAATTCAGAAATTTCGGTTCGGTTCAATTGGGTAGGTTCTAGTTTAGTTTTCAGAGATTTTTTCAATAAAATTCAATTTAAATACAAAAAATATTATATTTATCATATTTTGAACATACAAACACATTACTATAATATAAAATTAAATCTCAAATACAATCAAACGTCATAAATACAAAAAACACATTACAACAATATAATTTAAATCCCAAAACAATCAAACGTCATAAATACAAAAAACACATTACAACAACATATAATTAAATCCCAAATATAATAAATCTATAAACAACTATTTTTTATAACATGTTAATTGAGAATGGTTATTAATTGAACACATTTGCACACCTATGAACACCTTTGAACACTTTTGTACACTTTTGAACACTTTTGTACACCTATGAATACCTTTGAACACTTTTGAACACCTATATACACTTTTGAATATCTTTGTACATCTTTGAACACCTTCGCACACCTTTGTACATCTATGAACACTTATGAATGCCTTTGAACACTTTTGTACACATATGAACACCTATGAATAAGTTTAAATACTTTTGAGCTCCTATATAGTATATACACATTTGAATACCTTTGAATATCTTTGTACATCTTTGAACACCTTCGTATACCTATGAACACCTTTGTACACCTATGAACACATTTGTACACTTTTGAACATCTTTGTACACTTATGAATACTTTTGAACACCTATGAATACTTTTGAACAGTTTTGAACACTTATATACACCTTTGAATACCTTTGTGCATCTTTGAACACTTCCGTACACCTTTGTACACCCATGAACACTTATAAATACTTTTGAACACTTTTGAGTACCTATATACACCTTTGAATACCTTTATTCACCTTTAAACACCTTTATTCACCTTTAAACACCTTTGAACACCTTTGTATACTTATGAATACTTTTGAACTCCTGTGAGCACTTTTGTATACCTTTGAACGCCTTTGTGCATCTATATTCACCTTTGAACACATAATCACGTATATATACCTTTGAACACCTATATTCACCCTTTGTTCATATATGAACATCTATATACACATTTTGTTCATATATATATATATATATATATATATATATATATATATTCAGTTCTTTGGTTTGGTTTGCTTTGATTGTCGGTTCGGATATTGTCTAAGACCTAGACCCGAACCAAATTAAAATTACGGTTCAATTCGGTTCGGAAAAAGTCAAAAGTCAACAATTCTTTTTGGTTCCAGTTCTATTCGGTTTAATTATCTCTAACACCCATGCTCAACCCTAGTTAGCCATGTATAGCTGTGCATAATTGTGTTCTTCCATGCAGCTTCACTTCTTTTTGGGCTTTTGCGTTACCTGCATGTGCCTCTGAGACCGAAATTTATATCATGCATCCTATCTAGGTTTGACCCATTTTGACTTCGCAACTTCTACATAGGTCTCTGAGCTCTGTTGAGGCCGACTCCCGCTTAACAAATGGGTCTCATGCTGAAATGAAACGGCTTGTTTGTTTGCGTTTCGCATTATGATTTTATTTACTTCCATAAAAATTAAATTTAAATTTTTTTAATATTAACTAATAAATTGTAAATTTATTAATACATTTAGCAATATAATTATACTAGTAGTAGTACAATAAATATAGTGTATGTCAATATGTGTTGGAAGCTTTTTGGGTCATTGGATACAAACGTGCAAACTATTGAGTGGGACAAAATGTTGTGGCTCCAATCCATGATGGGACTAGGGCATGCCATAAGTAGTGTAACAGGAGAAAATGGCAATAATTTACAGGGAACTTGTCACGACTGCATGTGCAGTTAGGCTCATCTCGTGTGCTTGCCACTCCCAGTAAGTCCTTTTCTCTCTTCCATATTGTCCCACGCACACACACCACATTCAAAGCTCATTAGCTACTTGGCTTTCATTTCATGACAAGCTCAACTCATTCTGCAACACCATCTTCATACTTCCTCGTGTCATAACTAGTAGAATTAGTTTTTTTTTTTTAAAAAGTCGAATTTCAAACCTCAAAATTAACAACGAATCTATCCAACCATTTGAAATAGTCCTGCCGCAACTAGTGAAATTGGATAAATGTGAAAATTCAGACTAAAGTTTGATTTTTTGATATTATTTTTAAACTTTTTTTCCTTGTCTTGCCAAATATACGTGTAGGCATTTAAACCACTGAAAACAGTAATGCGTACGTTGGACATTAAATTTTGCAAGAACTATTACTTACATGTACCTTTTATCGTAAAATTTTGTTTGTCATTTTCATTTCCAGCCATTACTCCATTCTGAAACACTGCTATATCCTAACCCCACCTGCACATGTACCTCAAGTTTACACGTACAGAATGGTAATCCATTTTTCATTTTTGTGTTTCTGTCGACAACTTTGCGTTCTGTTACGAAAATCACATTTTTGATTTTTCAAATCAAAGGAGTGAAAAAAAAGGAAAAAGAAAACAGAAGCAGACAAGGTTACATTTTAGCATCAATACCTTTGTTTGCCTGTATATTTACAGACCGAACAGGGGTACATAATAGAAAAACAATGCAAAAAAAAAAGAACAAAAATGTGGGTATAGTATGCAGAAACAAATCAATGGAAAGCATAAAAGCATGAAAGAACAATAATATTAGAGGAACTAGATGGTAATGGTCCAGTGCTTTTTAAGATTCAGAAAATGAATGTTCCTGCTGTTTCCGGCCCATTTGCGGAGGTGGAGCCTCCTTTCTCATTTATTTCAAACAGGGACCGATTTCTTATTGGGCCTTCTTCCTCAATCTCTAGGCCCATTAAAAACAACTGTTTTTGAATGTGCCATTCTTGTTCACAGTTTTTGGGTGTTCTTTACGCAGGAGTCATGTTAATTTGTTCATATCGTTTCACTTTTGTCTAATGTTCTCAAAGGGACCCATTAGGAATAACAGTAGACAACAATTGTCTTACTAATCTAAGTTTTTAATGCTTAAAGTAATTTCATTTTTCAAATGCACAGTTGTGAGAGTAGTGATTAATGTAAAGTTGATTGCGTCCTCAGGAATTACTAGTCAGTAATTCTTAATCCAAGTGAGAATAAAAGTTATCCTCAATAAAGGCCCACCCTATCCAAGCTTCACATGGGATGCATTGGCAGTGTCTATCCGCAGGTGACCCTATCCTACCCCTGCACCCAATCAGTTCCATTTATTTTTCTTCACTGAAAATTTCAACAGCCAAACTACAAGAACTATTGCTGCTTCTTTTTTTTTTGGAAAAAAAGGAAGAAAATTAACCTACTTGTAATAATCAAGTGTTTCCCTCCAATCCGGTGGCTGAATCAAGCATTTCCCAAAGTGGTCCAAAGGCAGGCACAGAGGTATCTGGTTGGTGCACAGTTTTTGGATTGGATCTGATGGGTAGCTTTCAATCTAGCAATTTCTGGGTACTGGGTAGGGGTCCATTCCTCCCAAGTTGCATTCTTCCATTGTTTCATGGTTGGACTAATTGTCTTTCTTTTTAAAAATAAATAAAGAATTATATGAAAACATCAAAACCCACATATCAAAATCAATCCACTGTCTGTTTCTTGGCATTGAATTTGTAATTTATATGTCCTGAACGAGACAAAGAAACCATTCCGGAGGCCACACGCAATTAAAAGTTTGAACTCTCTACATTTATTAGCAAGAGCAGTGGTAGCTTATGACTCTTCCTTCCTTCACAACCCCACTTGAATGAACCCATCTCTTTTTTCTTTTTGTTTTTGGTTTCATAACATATTTAATGCAAGTATTAGAAAGGAAATTAATGAAAGACACATAAACGAACAAGAAATTCATTTAATACCCAACAGGTTTTATGGGATTTTTCTCTTTTTCACTCTGTTTTGGTCAAATTCGGTCATTCATCAAACTCTGCAATTTTTAGCTTTACAGTGTGATTGTGAATGCTCTTACATCAAGGAGGCATTCAATTCTAGTCTTAGGAAAGCAATTCAATTCAATAGTGCTGGCCTCATTTACGGAATGGGTTTTTTTTTAATCCAATTTTTCAATTGCTATATCTCACCGTAGCGATATTCACCATGATCAAAAAATCGAATGTGAGTTTTCTAATATGACTACTCTTGAAAAATATGCCGTAAATTCATTACGGGTGGACTTTTCAAAAAACGAAAAAGTGGGTATTTTTCTTTATTACTAGTAGTGTCATATAACAATGTTAATATTATCGGGTGTATTTTTTTAATGAAAATGTAAATTCAATAAGAACTATAGAAATTAAGCTTGAGCAATGTTGCGGACAACAAGATTAGCTCATATTTTAATAATTAATGGAAAATTTGCATCTATTAAAAATACATTTGTAAACATTGGCAGTTAAAAATATTTAATTACATTGTCGACTTAACTTTCACCAGTCTCGGAGGGTTCATGGTTGTGTCTCCAATAGCCACTGCAAAATTCATTTCTCTCCTAGAACATATAGAATGGTCCATATAAAGTTCTGAATATTGCTGATAAAGCTATATAGGACTAATCATTTTTTTTAAATAAAAGAAATTCGAAATTACTGTCACTGTGTAAATAACAAAGAATGTAATGTAAGTAACTGAAAATGACATTGCCTGGAATCTACATATGAAAATGAAATACTGATCTTTATACAATGTTTTGTAATTTTCTCCTACAAGACGACGATCTAAGAACCGTTGTTATTTCATATTCATGCATATCCCAATTAGCAATTTCTTTTTCAGGATTTTCTTTTGTTGAACTTTCTTACATGACATAATAAACCTGGAACTGAAAGAGACACGATGGTTGCAGCGGAACAACTTGGTAACTCCAAATGTAGGAAAAGATTATTTTCAGTTAGTTACAAGGTTCCCAAAAATAAAAGCAACAAATTAGGTAAAATGTGATTGTTGCTTTGCATATTATTATATTGAAATTGAAGGAACCTTAATGTCAAGAAGAGAGTTGGTTATCAGGTTACATAACAAAACCTACCAGTCTACTATGCCGGTAAGCAACTAACTATAGCTGCAGGTCGAGGATCAAATTAGCCTTTTCAATAATGCTTTTTTGCTACATTTCCCTAACAAGCTTTTAATTCCTACGAAGAAAATTCTAACCAAAAAAAAAACCGATCATTAATTTTAACAAAATGACAAGTTTTTTTGGCAGCTAAGGAAATGATAAGTTAGGATGATCAAGTTTGTAAATTCGATATATACAATTATTGCAGAGCTAGCTGAATATAAAAGTCGAAACCCTATCAAAATATTAATGAACGTAGTTGGACATTTTGGATTGGCTGCTGCGAAACGAAAAGAAAAAGACCCTCTAGTGAGTAACTAGAGAAGATGACAATTTGATGGCTTCTCTTCAATCTCAACACCTGTCGTTACTCTCTGCTTCTATCTCCTGCGTTTTTATCGCAACTATCAATCTCTCTTTTTATATTAATATATACATTCTTTTGGCAGTATCTGGAGTACAGGTACGTTGCAAAAAAATAATGACAAATTTGAAGTTTTTAATTTTATTTATATTATATTTTACTTAAAAATACAAAATATTAGTTATTCTCAAGGGATACCAAAGGGTTTCATGATTATACTTTAAATCCGGAAGAAAAATTTACAGAAATAGAGATGAATAAGTTTGACCCGGTCACCTCTTGCATTACAATATTTTTTCTCTCTAGAAGTATTAGGGAAGAAGATGCAGTAATTTTCGTCTCTCTTTAGAAATAGGGATCATATTCCTTATTTAAATAAGGTAATCACTTTATCCTCATTAAATTAGAATTCACACTTGTAATTGAATAAAAACTCTTTACTGATATATAAGATACTGTTATCCCGCTTATTTCAACAAAATTTAATCTCATCAAAGCAACTCTATCTTCTCAAAATATTTGCACCATATATAATTATTTAATCATAATATGTTAAACCACAAAATTAATAATTGAAGCTAAAACAAAAAAACAAATAAGCAAAACAATTACTATACAATTCTATAATAAACCGACGTCCCCATACATCTGGCTAAACTAAATTACACTACGTCTTCTTATTATGTATTTTTTTCTTAATATAATGAAAAAGAAAAAAATTGCAAGAAAAAAAAAAATGATGAGATCTTTTTAATTTGCTTATAAGTACTATAAAGAAGAAAGTTTCTGATTGCTTAAATAATAAATTAACAGCTCCCGAAGTCTCTAACCGAGAAAGTAGAGCTCTTCTCCGGCATGTTTCCAGCATGGCGCAGCCCTAGAGTGAGTGACACATCACCAGTCGTCGTGGTCCCGAACCTTATAAGCGTAGACCCTATGTCTGCACCAGCATTTGCATTGATAGACGATGCGGCGTTGGCAGTGGTCCCATAATCAGCCATAATAATGCTGCCGCGGTGACACGTGTCATCACCTAAATCATGGAAAGATGGAGGCGCCACTTCTGCTGCCGTGGCGGCAAAGTTGGCGTTGGCGGCGGCGGAACATTGTCTATTAATTCCAAGTGATGAAGGGTCGTTGTTGTCATCGGCATTGATCTGGGTTCTCTTGGCCTGAGCGGCTGTTGATGAAGGTGTAGTTGCGGTAGTTGTTGGAGGCGGTAGTGAGGCCGGCGGGGCGGAGGATGAGGTGGTAGTAGTGGTAGGAGTGGATGTTTGGGGAAGATCAGTGTTGCTTTGTTTGATATCTCTTTCTTGATCAGAGGATGCTATATCTTCTTCTTTGGACTCTTGTTGATACATCTCTTCCACCATTGGTTTCCATAACCTCACCCTTGCATTTATGAACCAGTTTGATACCTACATATAAACACACATTTTACATAATTATCGAGAGAATTCCTTCGATGCAGAATTTAATTTATAGACGTAATTAATAGAATGTCACGACAATTTTTTAGATTATAATAACAAAGCAATCAAGGTAAAGAAGTGCATGTTAGTATACATGAGTCTACTTGAATAGTCTTCAATTAATATGCATAAAGAGAAGGGCAACAATTTAATTTTTTTTTTACATCAAATTTTCAAAACCACGTCCCACAAATTTCTCTATATGTCATTTATATATTTTATGAAGTTATTAAAAAAAATTAAATATCTTTTACATCAATAGTTGAACAGATCGATCAAGTTCAAATAAGAATTAATGGAAAAACCGTAGTGGTATTTTAAAAGAATCGTAATGACAATGGAACGCAATGCAGTAATAACTAAAATCGAATAAATTATGAAGAAGTGTATTTAAAAGGACATGGTTACTCGTGACTGAAGTGCTGACTTCTCTTCTCTTTAATGATTATTTATGTACGAGATGAAGACATAACACGTACTTTGATTAGATACATTTTGCTTCCATGCAAATATGTATGTAATGCCTTACGTATCTCCATAGCACAGCACAATACATATAAACTAAAACAATTAAATAAACATTTATGCCTTACTTTTCTTTTTTCAATAAGGTTAAGATCCGATATTATAGTATTTATGATGTATTGAGAGTAGTATATTCCATATACAGTAATTTGAGTAAATTTCATAAAAAAAATATTATAGAAAACAACACGTTATTTTGAGAATTATAATTAACTAAATATGTGTATGTTTTGTGCGCAACCACTATTTGGTGGATACGATTTCAATAAAGTACTTTCTTATAAAAGAAAATTAAATATTATTAATAAATTGAATCAATATAAAAAAAAATACATGCATTACAAAGAAGCAAGTTTTGTTTTGATCGGGGAGGAAAGATGCAAGTTGCATCTATAAGAGAATTAGATTCTGAATCTCATTCAGAATTTAATTGTAAGTTGTAACTACATTTTCTTGCAATGTAGTATCTATGGAAGATTGGGAAGAGTAGAATAGTATGTAGTTCCAAAATAGAAAAATAAAAAAATGGGAGTGGAGAAGACGACAAATTTGGGATCCCAAGTACCAAAAATTTCTGCCTTCCCGACCCTCCTACCTTAATGGTCCTTCTGGTGTGGTTGGATATGAGTATATAGACCGGTGGTGTGTCATTTGATGAGTGAGTAAAAAAGAGAGAGAATCAAAGCTGCAAACTTTCACGTCTCATCTCTTCTGTACTTGGCTACACCTATTCAATTTTTATTATTTACTATTTCTTTCACTCTTCTCTGGACTTTTTTCCCTGCATCAGTATTTATGTCTGTTTCAGAATCTATGCCCTATATGTGTCCTTTTGTCCAAAAATCCAAAGATAAATAGCTCCAACAGAAACACAAGACACCAGAGAAATAAAACCCAAATCCATGCAAGTCCTACTGAACACACTAATGCTCGTCCTCCTTTAACCCTTGATTTGATACAATTTGTTTTAATCAACATTCCTAAATAGCATGTAACGTTAAAGGTATAAGATTGAGAGAGAAAGGGACAGAGAGAGAGAGAGAGAAGTGAGAAAGTGACTAACCTGATTTCTTGATAAACCAGTCTGTCGAGCCAGTAGATGCTTATCTGCATCACTTGGGTACCTGAGAAAGAGACCAGAAAATGACATCAGAGCCCTCTCATGGCTTAAACCGTATAGAGGTGTTAAATATTTTTGTTTTGTTAGATACCAAATGCTTTTATGCATGGGCGTGACAATCTAAGACAACAAAGCAAGAAAGCGTGTCAGCTCTGCAATCTCTGCTTAGGAGGACAACTGCACTCACTGATCTTCTTTCCCCTCATTATTATGTACCAAAACAAATTTTCCTCTAATCTTTCCCTCTGAAAGATAAAAGTTTTTGACAGTAAATTTTCTTTTATTCTTTAATTATAAAGTTTGTTTTTTTCACTGTTTTGCACTAACTAATTTCTTGCTCTTGCTGATGCTAAATTATATAATTAAGAGAAAGAAAAGTAAAGTGCAAATGAAAACCCTTTTTACAGCCTTTTTTTTGGTCTCAGAAAACATCCAAGGACGCTGCATTACTGTGCCTTTAATCACCATTTTTAAAAAGGCTAGAGAAAGAAACGAGACGACTTGGATCTTGTGTGTATATCACATTCATCAAGATTACTACTCTTATTATTATCTTAAAAGACTTTTAGTATTATGATGATGATGGAGAAAGGAGGAGAAGTACGTACGGATGGAGGAAATGCTCGAAAAGCCAGGCTCGCAAAATGTTGACAGAACGTTCGGGCAAGCCTCGCTGTGGCCTCCAAGCTTCTTGTTCCATCATACCCATT
>CAODLS010652976.1:0-12158 GCA_948243855.1 Flueggea neowawraea | reverse complement strand
TTTTGGCCCATATGAGGCCCACATTGGATGTGGATTTTGGCCTGGACATTGGTTTAATTATCAAAAATTAAATAAAGAAAATAAAGGAAGATGTTGTGTTGGAAAAGGACTCTTAAAACCTAAACTAGTTTGGTCAAACTAGGACACTACATTTAATTGTTTTTGGCCGGTTTTTGTGATTAATTTTCATAAGATATTATGGTGTTTTAAGTGTCTAAAAACACTGATTCTATTGGAGAATTTTAGCTTTTTTACTGAAGAGACATTCGGCTGCCAAAAGGGTGCAAAACGGTGACCCTTTTCCAACACTACACTATCTTCTCTTCTCTTCTAGGTCCAGCCGACTTTGAGAAAGAAAAAGATAACCAAACCCCTTTCTTATTTCCTTATAAAGCCTCCAAAACAAATTATATTTATGGCGCAAATAAAGAGACATCATTCTCTTTGCTAAGAACCAAAACCGAATGCCCTAGGTTTATTGGGCATATTTTGTTATTGCTAGCACATCCCTTTTACCACATAGTTTTTGTGTGTGTGTGAACATAGAGAGGAGTAGCGATTCACAATCCTTTTCATTGGTTTTAAGGAGGGGGAAAGGTACCTTAACTTTAGTTTTGGTACGAGCTCTATTGGTGTTAAACAATTCGGCACATATAGCTTACAATGAGAAGGTATAAAATTCTGCATCCTTGTTTTTTTCTTATTATGTTTTGATTATGGTTTTTCATGAGTGTATCTTGGCTGGTTTTCGATGGAATTTGTTTGCTTCCACTGTGTTAAACCTCTTTTAACATATATCTAAACCATACACTTTCATCTTGAGTACATGTGAACTTACGGAAGATCCAGGCACCATTTTGTAGGAGTTTATTGCTTTAGTAGTCACGAACCTTTTATGACGTGTGGTTGCTCTTGGAACATTTTTGTTAAGTGAGCATGAATCTTGAAAAATTCCATTTCCAAGAATTGTTTTTTGCAACTCGGGAGACATGGTTGCTAACATTAGACATGTTACATCATTAGAGTCATTTTTGCGCTTCTCATAAGCGGCTTTATTTGCAGCATTAGCATTTTAGGTTGGTTCAGGAGGCATTGCTTCATCAATGGCAAACAACTTCTTCTTTTGTTTAAGAAAAATTCTTAAGTTTCGAGACCAATTAAGAAAGTTGGTTCCATTAAGTTTTTTCCTTCTAAAGGAAAGATTGTCAAGAAAACGTTTGTGAATTGTTTGATGCCATTATGATCTACACAAAGTAATAATGCAAGATTAGAATGAGGATTTAAAAACCTTCCCACAATTTTGAATTAATATCCCTTAACTTTAATTCGACTTAAGCAATTTCTTAATTGTGGGCCAAGATCCATATTTCACCTTCTCGTTGTCAAACGTTGGTTTGTACACCTAAGATAGGGGTATTTAGATAGGAACTCTTTCCAATTACATCTGTATGTAACTCTTGGATCTTATGGGATCGGCATCATATGTTGGGCACCATCCCATTTTCAATGCCTAGGGTCGAAACTTATTCCTTACCCATATTAATTCAAACCATCATTTGAGTGTTAGGTAAAACCATTACCCTAACCCTTGCTCACCAAGATAATCCAACACACCTAGCTTTGGCTAGCCCATGTTTAGACAATCGATGCCTTGACAAGGTTCGAATATGGAAGGCATTATCATGACTTACTTTTGAAGGGATTGTGTTTTGCATACATAGGGAGAATAGGTTGCAACCACTTTTGATGGCATATCGAATTAGGCATACATTCACATTCATAATGTAATGTAAAGAACATTGAAGTAAACGTGACATGCATGGGCTAATCATCATATAAATATTACACGGATCAATGAGCATTCTCATTCTACAATATGGGCCTCCATCTCTCTTGGGATCGATCACCATGGACTTCCTTTGAGTTTGGACCACAATCTCACCTTTTTGACTCCAATGGGCTTTAGTCTTATTTACATAATTTAAAAAACTATACTAATGCAAAATTTTAAATTTACAAACCAATGATGGCTCATAGGCCGTATTTAAAATTGCAACCCATTAACCAGGCCCATGTCATGCACCATGCTTGATTGCACAATTAAACACTTCATTCATCACACAAGCACATATTGGATAACTAATATATGCTACCATCCAATACATTTAAATTTATTATGCCAAGTCATTAGTGAGAAACACTATTAGTTTTATAATCGTGCCAAGATTATAACCCTAATCAATTTCTCTTACCACATTACATGCACCATATTGTTTAATCCTATTAAACATATATCACATAAATTCAGCACATATAGTAAATCACATGAAAAATTAAACACTTTAATTATCATGTATTTGATCACATATGGCCAAAACTAAGCCTATATGAACTTACATATATTTGGCCCACATTAATTATGTTTAATTCAAAAGAAAACCCTAATTAATTTATATATTTGGCCATATAGTATGTTTTAGGTCAAATAAACATTAGGTTTATTACATGCAAATATATTTTAGGTTTCGTTAACCATTAAGACTACAGGTGTCAACATGTAGTTAAACCTCTCCTATATTTTAGGGATTCCTTTATTATAGGAATTTCATTATCTTTGACTCAACCATGTAATAATAAACAGTTTCTCACTGGTTTTTGGGTGGTAAAAGATTCGAAGCGTCAAATAACGAAATTCACCTAGATGGGAGAATTGAAATTGTTAGGCAAAATGATAACTAATACTTGATTTCTAACGCAACAGTTCATCGTTAAATAGTAAAACTATATCGATCCCTTTTTGCGCAAGTTGTTAACGGTCAAATTTTTTAAGCGTCAATGAACAAACTTTACCAAGATGGGAGAATTGAAGTTGTGAGGCCTAATGCTAACTAATACTTGATCTGTAAGAAAAAAGTTTGTTGTTATCTAGAAAAACTGGACTGATCTCTTTTTGCGCAGGTTGTGTAAGGTCCATAATAGGAAGTGTCAACTAACGAAAATTGCCAAGGTGGGAGAATTGAAGTTGTTAGTCGAAATTCTAACTAATGCTTCATTTGTAGCGCAAAAGTTATCCGCTTAGTTAGTAGAGCAAGAGCGATCTTTTTTACACATGTTTTGTACGGTCCAATATCAGAAGCACCAAAGAATGGGAGAATTGAAGTTGTTGGGCCTAATTCTAACTAACACTTGTTTTGTTGCGCAAAAGTTCATCGTTAAGTAGAAAAACTAGAACGATCCCTTTTGGCGCAAATTGTGCACTGTCCAATATCAAAAACGTCAAAGAACAAACTTTAACAAGATGGGACAATTAAAGTTGTTAGGCCTAATGCTAACTGCTGCTTGATTTGTAGCACATAAGTTCGTCGTTAAGTAGTAAAACTAGAACGATCCTTTTTTCGGTAAGTAGTGCAAGGTCCATGGTCTGAAGCGGCAAAGAAATAAATAAGCCGAGGTGGTCGAATTGATGTTTTTAGGAAAAATGTTAATTAATACTTGATTTCTATCGTAAAATTTCATCGTTTAGTTAGTAAAACCAGAAGGTATCTTTTTGAGCAAGTTGTGTACGGTCTAAGATCGGAAGCGCCAATGAAAGAATTTCACCAAGATGAGAGAATTTCACCAAGATGGGAGAACTGAAGTTCTTAGGGCTAATGCTAACTATCTCTTGATTTGTAGCACAAAAGTTCATCGTTAAGTAGTAAAACTAGAACGATCCATTCAGAAGCGTCGAATAACGAAATTCACCAAGATGGGAGAATTGAAGTTGTTCAGCTGAATGCTAACTAAGACTTGATTTGTAGCATAAAAGTTCGTCGTTAAGTAATAAAACTGGAACGTTCCCTTTTTTGGTAAGTAATGTGCGGTCCATGATCGAAAACGTCAAAGAACAAAATTCATCACTATGGGAGAATTACATTTTTTAGGCCTAACGCTAACTAATACTTGATTTGTCGAGGAAAAAGTTAATCGTTCATTAGTAAAACTAGAACGATTCTTTTTTGCACAGGCTGTGTATCGTCCATTATCAAAAAACTAGAACGGTCCTCTTTTCGGTAAGCAGTACATGGTCCAATATCCGAAGTGCCAAATTGCAAATTTCATCAAGATGGGAGAATTGAAGTTGTTAGGACTAATGCTAACTAAAACTTTATTTGTAGCGCAAAAGTTCGTCGTTAAGTGATAAAACTAGAACCATCCATTTTCGTGCAACTTGCGTACGATCCAAGATCGTAAGCCTCAAATAACAAAATTCCCCAAAATGGGAGAATTGTAGTTGTTAGGCCTAATGCTAACTAATACTTGATTTGTAATGGAAAAGTTCGTCCTTCAGTAGTAAAATTAAAATGATTCCTTTTTGCACAGGTTGTGTACGGTACATCATCGGAAGCGTCAAACAACGAAAATTCCCACGATGTGAAAATTGAAGTTCTTATTCCTAATCATAACTAAGATTTGATATCTAGCAAAAATTAAGTCATTTAGTTAGAATACCATAACGATGCTCTTGTCGGCAAGTAGTGCACGGTCTGTGATCGGAAGCGTTAAAAAACGAAATTACCCAAGACTGGAGAATTGAAGTTGATAAAGAAATGCTAACTAATACTTGATTTCTAGCACAAAATTTTGCCGTTAATTAGTAAAACTAGAACGATTCCTTTTTATGCAAGTGTTGTATGGGCCAAGATCGGAATCGTCAAATAACGAAATTCACCAACATGGGAGAATTGGATTTGTTAGGCCTAATGCTCACTAATACTACATTTGTAGCACAAAAGTTTGCCATTAAGTAGTAAAACTAGAACCATCTTCGTTTCGGTTAGTAGTGTACGGTCCATGATCCGAAGCGACAAAGCACTAAGTTTGCCAATATGGGCGAATTGAAGTTGTTAGGCGAAATGCTAACTAGTACTTGAATTGTACTGTAAAATTTGACATGAAGTGGCAAAACCAAAAAGATCCCTTTTCGCGCAGGTTTTGTATGGTCAAATAACAAATTCACCAAGATGGTAGAATTGATATTGTTAGGCAAAATACTAACTAATACTTGATTATTAGCGCAAAAGTTAGTCGTTAAATTGTAAAACTAGAACGATTGCTTTTCGCGCTAGTTGTGAATGGTACAAGATCAGAAGCGTCAAAGCACAAAATTCACCAAGATCCGAGAATTGAAGTTGTTAGGCCTAACGCCAAATAAAACTTGATTTGTTGCACAAAAGTTCGTTTTTACCTAGTAAAACTAGAACAATCCGTTTTTGTGCAGGTTGTGTGTGGTCCAGGATCGGAAGCAGCAAAGAAAAAAATTTTCCAAGGTAGGAGAATTGAAGTTGTTTGGCGAAAAAGTTAGTAAAGCAAGAACGATCTAATTTTGCGCAAGTTGTGTACGATCCAATATCCGAAGCACCAAATTACGAAATTCACCAAGATGGGAGAATTGAAGTTGTTAGGCCTAATGCTAACTAAGACTTGATTTGTAGCACAAAAGCTTGTCGTTAAGTAGTAAAACTAGAACCATCCCTTTTTGTGCAACTTGTGTACGGTCCAAGACCATAAGCGTTAAAGAACGAAATTCCCCAATATGGGAGAATTGCAGTTTTTAGGCCTAATGCTAACTAATACTTGATGTTTAGCACAAAAGTTCGATGTTTAGTAGTAAAACTAGAACGATTCCTTTTTGCATAGGTTGTGTACGGTCCATGATTGGAAGTGTCAAATAACGAAAGATCCCCACGATGGGAGAATTGAAATTGTTAGGCCTAATGATAACTAAGATTTGATTTCTAACGCAAAAGTAAGTCGTTTAGTTAGAATACTAGAACAATGCTCTTTTCGATAAGTAGTGCAAGGTCCATGATTCGAAGAGTCAAAGAACAAAATGAGGAAGGATGAGAGAATTGAAGTTGTAGGCAAAATGCTAACTAATACATGAATTGTTGCACAAAAGTTCGTCATTAACTATCAAAACTAGAACGATGCCTTTTTGCCCAGGTTTTGTATAGTCAAAGATTCGTAGCGTCAATTAATGAAATTCACCTAGATTGAAGAATTGAAATTTTTAGGCAAAATGATAACTAATACTTGATTTCTAGCTCAAAAGTTCGTCATTAAATAGTAAAACTAGAACGATCCTTTTTGTGCAAGTTGTGCACTATCCAATATCTGAAGCGTCAAAGTATAAACTTCGCCAAGATGTGAGAATCGAAGCTGTTAGGCCTAATGCCAACTAACACTAGATTTGTAGCGCAAAAGTTCATGGTGAAGTAGTAAAACTAGAACGATCGCTTTTTGTACAAGTTGTGTACGGTCCAATATCAGAAGCCTCAAAGAACAAAATTCACCAAGATGGGATAATGCTAGTTAAGATTTGATTACTAGTGTAAAATTACGTCGTTTAGTTAGAAAACTAGAATGATCCTCTTTCCGTTATGTAGCGTACGGTCCATGATCAGAAGTGTCAAAAAAGGAAATTTTTCGAGATGAGAGAATTGAAGTTGTTAGGCGAAATGCTAACTACTAGCTCAAAAGTTTATCGTTAAGTTGTACAACTCGGACGATCCCTTTTTCAGTAACTTGTGTACAGTCCATGATCAGAAGTGACAAAGAACTAAATTGGCCAAGATTGGAGAATTTAGTTGTTAGGCAAAATGCTAACTAGTACTTGATTTCTAGCACAAAAGTTTGTCGTTAAGTACTAAAACTGGAACTATCTCTTTTTACGCAAGTTTTGCATGGCCAAAGTTTGGAATCGTCAAATAACGAAATTCACCAACATGGGATAATTGGACTTGTTAGGCCTAATGCTCACTAATACTAGTTTTTTAGCACACAAGTTCGTCATTAAGTAGTAAAACTAGAACCATCCCCTTTTCGGTAAGTAGTGTATGATCCATGATCGGAAGCATCAAAGAATAGAATTCGCCAAGATGGGAGAATTGCAGTTGGTAGGCCTAATGCTAACTAATACTTGATTTGTGGCGCAAAAGTTCATCGTTCAGTAGTAAAACTAGAATGATTACTTTTTGCAAAGGTTGTGTACGTTCCATGATCAGAAGTGTCAAAGAACAAAATTTGCCAAGATGGGATAATTGAAGTTGTTAGGCAAAATGCTAACTAAAACTTGAATTATAGCACAAAAGTTCGTCATTAAGTGGCAAAAATAGAACGATCCATTTTCGCGCAGGTTTTGTACGGTCAAAGATTGGAAGCGCCAAATAATGAAATTCATCAAGATGGGGGAATTTAAGTTGTTAGGCAAAATGCTAAATAATACTTGATTTTGAGCGCAAAAGTTCGTCGTTAAATAGTAAAACTAGAACAATTGCTTTTCGCACAAGTTTTGTATGGTCCAATACCAAATGCATCAAAAAACAAACTTCACCAAGATGGGAGAATTGCAGTTGTGAGGCCTAATGCTAGCTAATACTTGAATTGTGGCACAAAAGTTTGTCGTTATATTGTAAAACTAGAACGATTCCTTTTTGCACAGGTTGTGTACGGTCCATGATCAGAAGAGGCAAAGAACGAAATTTGCCAGGGTGGGAGAATTGAAGTTGTTAGGCGAAATGCCAACTAATAATTGATTTCTAGTGCAAAAGTTTGACGTTTAGTTAGTAAAGCAAGAACGATCTCTTTTTGTGCAGGTTGTGTACGGTCCAATATTCGAAGTGCCAAAGAGTTAAATTCACCAAGATGGGAGAATTGAAACTGTTAGGCCTAATGCTAACTAACACTTGAGTTGTAGCACAAAAGTTCGTCGTTATGTGGTAAAACTAGAACGATCCCTTTTTGCGCAAGTTGTGTATAGTCTAAGATCATGAGCGTCAAAGAAAAAAAATCACCAAGATGGGCCAATGCTAATTAATATTTGATTACTAGCGTAAAATTACGTCATTTAGTTAGAAAACTAGAATGATGTTCTTTTCAGTAAGTAGCTCACGGTCCTTGATCAGAAGTGTCAAAGAGCAAAATTTTCCGAGATGCGAGAATTGAAGTTGCTATGCTAAATGCTAGCTAATACATGACTTATAGCTCAAAAGTTTGTCGTTAAGTTGTAAAATTAGAACGATCCCTTTTTGGTAAGTAGTGTATGGTCCATGATCGGAAGCGTCAAATAACGAAATTTACCAAAATGAAAGAATTTGAGTTGTTCGGCGAAATACTAACAAATACCTGATTTCTAGCACAAAATTTTGTCGTTATGTAGTAAAACTAGAACGATTCCTTTTTACACAAGTTTTGTGTGGTCCAAGATCGAAATCGTCAAATAACGAGATTCACCAACATCAGAGAATTGGACTTGTTAGGCCTAATGCTCACTAATACTACATTTGTACCACAAAAGTTCGTCGTTAAGTAGTAGAACTAGAACCATCCCTTTTTCTGCAAGTTGACCATGGTATATGATCAAAAGTGTCAAACAACAAAATTCAACAATATGGGAGAATTGAAGTTGGTACACAAAATAACCAACACTTGATTTCTACTGGAAAAGTTCGTCATTTGGTTAGTAAAAGTAGAACGATCTCTTTTTGCGCAAGGTGTACGGTCTAAGATAAGAAGCGTCAAAGAGCAAAATTCAGCAAGATACAATAATTGAAATTGATAGGCCTAATGCTAACTCATACTGTATTTGTAGGGCAAAAGTTCTTTGTTAAGTAGTACAACTGGAACGATTCATTTTTGTGCGAGTTATGTACGGTCCAAGATCGGAATCGTTAAAGAACAAAGTCCACCAACACAGGAGAATTGATGTTTTAGAACTAATGGAAACTAAGATTTGATTTGTAGCACAAAATTACGTCGTTCAGTTAGAAAACTTGAATGATCCTCTATTCGGTCAGTAGTGTACGGTTCATGACAAGAAGAGTAAAAGAAGAAAATTTTCGAAGATGCAAGAATTGAAGCTCTTAGGAAAAATGCTAACTAAGACTTGATTTGTAGCACAAAAGTTCGTCGTTAAGTAGTAAAACTAGAATGATCCCCTTTTCGGTAGGTAGTGTACGGTCCATGATCGGAAGGGTCAACGAACGAAATTTTCCAAGATGGGAGAATTGAAGTTGCTAGGAAAAATTATAACTAAAACTTGATTTCTAGGGCAAAAGTTCGGCGTTAAGTAGTCAAACTAGAACGAGCTTTTTTTTCGCAATTTTTGTTCGGTCCAAGATCGAACATGTCAATGAAAAAAATTCACCAACATGGGAGAATTGGAGGTCTTAGGCCTAATGCTAACTAATACTGGAACCATCCATTTTTGCGCAAGTTGTGTACTGTCAAAGATCGAAAGTGTGAAATGAAGAAATTTACCAAGATGGGAGAATTGACGTTGTCAGCCCTAATGCTAAATAATACTTGATTTGTAGCTCAAAAGTTCGTCGTTACGTAGTAAAACTAGAATGATCCCTTTTTGCGCAAGTTGTGTACGATCCAAGATCGGAAGTGTTAAATAACAAAATTCGACAAGATGGGATAATTGAAGTTGTTAGCGCTAATCGTAACTAAGATTGGATTGCTAGCATAAAAGTACATCGTTTACTTATAAAACTAGAATGATGCTATTTTCAGTAAGCAATGCGCGGTCAATAATTGGAAGCGTCAAAAAAAAAATCCCTACGATGGGAGAATTGGAGTTCTGAAGCCTAATGCTAACTAATACTTGATCTGTGGCATGAAATTTCATCTTTAAGTAATAAAATTAGAACCATCCCATTTTGCACAAGTTGTGTACGATCAAATATCAGAAGCATCAAATAATGAAATTCACCAAGATGGAAGATTTGAAGTTGTTAGGCCTAATGCTAACTAATACTTGGTTTATATCGTAAAAGTTTTTCGTTAAGTAGTAAAACTAGAACAATCTCTTTTGGTGTAAGTTGTGTACGGTCCACGATCAGAAGCATCAACCATGAAATTCACCAAGATGGAAGAATTTTGTTAGTGTAAGCCCTAGCCCCAAATGCATTGCATCCATATTATATTATATATATATATATATATATATATATATATATATATTATGAGGCATTGCTTTATCTCTTTATTATTCATATGCATGTTTAAATTGATAAAACATCCATGAATAGTGATTATGCTTAAGTTATCAAATATGTAATTTGGATAGTAAAACCTTGAAGCATAAAAGAATACTATTCTAAATATCCCTAGTCGATTATTGTCATAGGAGTGACAATAAACCAAGACTAGTATGTACTCTGTCAGATGATCATGTTTTACTTGTAATAGGATATGGGATATCAATTAGAGAACATAAAACATGTTAGAGAGCATTGTATTGGATCGATCCGCTCATGAGAATGCTACATGGTTGAAAGGTAATAAGTATTTCTCATACAATGCTTATACTTGAATCCCCCGACCTGAAATCGCTATGCATTCTTGGGTGATTTCTCGTATACTTTGACATACGCCTAATGTTATTTGTAACGAGTAACAAGTATGGGTATGTTTGGGTATTCCATGAGTCATGCTAAGGAACATGAGTGAAGTAAAGGGATTGTCACTCTCAAAGAGAGAGAATATATTGTTTGTTTTGTACCCTAGTCTAATCATGTAAACATTGTTATTTCAGATTATTTAATAATAAAGAGACATTTTATTTCTATAAAATATTATTTTTTTTATGAAGATAAAACTCCATGAATAATTTATTCTTTTTTGTGCCATCAAGTACGTGACTTGATAGTAAAATCATAAATATAAAAGGAATATTATTCTAAATGTCCCAAATCGATCATTATCATTGAAATGATAATGAATTAAATATTAGTATGTTGCTAAGTGGATAATCATGTTTTACTGATTATGGATATTAGATATCAACTTAAAATATAGATGCATGTTGGGGAACATGTATTGGACTGGCCCGCTATGAAAGCACTTTATGGATCATTGTCACAAAGTAGCTTGCATGCAGTGGTGATGTTTGAGTCCTCTGACTGAAACTCACTATCGACTCCTACATGAGGAATCACATGTTTTGACTTAGTCAAATATTATCCATAACAGGTTAACAATAAAGGCTATGATTGGATATGTCATGAATCATGTAGAGGAATGACAATGAGAGTGATGGATTTGTTCCTCATTTGAAGAGTGATATCTCTTGGCCACTTGATGAGTAGGATTGATGGAATGTATGCATACTCGAATGAATTGATAAAGGAGTTTGTCAATGTCATTTGTTATATTAATCTACTCAAGATCAAGAAACACGCTAAGCTATAAAAGGTTGACATGTGACCACGCCTTATGCTTAGATGAGATATCGGGTGACAAACGGACTATACATTAGACTGTGAAAGGTTAACTCGGGTCACCGACAACCACTCGATTTTGGGTTGTCATAATGTATTACTAGATACCACTTATGGACTTTGGGCCTAAAGGTAGGGACGACGCCCATTGCCAAATTTGAGTGGGCCTATAGGGTCACACACAAAGAACGAATTGGATTGATTACAAAATATTATCTCCTAGTTATGAATGAATTATTAAGATGGTTAATTTGATTAATCAATAATCGTTCAGGGTTTTATAATTTATGTGTTAAATAAGATTTAATACATAGTCTATTAATGTGATGGGCTTTTAATATGAATAACCTATTATCATGGGTTTAATTGTTTAATTATGTGTGACATAATTTGGCCCATGTATAAGATTTATATTATGGTAATTTAAAAGCCCAACAAACATTAAGAAACCCATCATGAAATTTTGCCAAACCCAATGAGATTAGGACATGAGGAATTTTGGCACAAGCCTTAAAAATAGGAGAGGAATTTCAGCCTTCTCTTCCTATTTTTTAGGGATCACAATCCCTGTATGATAATGAATGAAATTTAGCACACATATGCACATCCAATTAGGAGTTATATTCTTGTATTACAAGGAAACCCTAATTAGGATGTAGCTTAATATGATTAGAAATGAATTTGGCTCTCTTCTTGTACTAAAGGAGAAAACTGAAACCTAGTGTGACTAGGAATGAATCCGACTCTCTTTTTGCACAAAGGGGAAAACCAAATCCTAGTAGGGCAATGAGAAGGAGAATTTTGGTTCAAATGTATTGTCTATCTAGGTCATCTCATGTGCCTATAAATAGAATTGCACCCCTTGCCATTTAATCATCCATTGTCGAATTT
>CAODLS010652838.1:0-19207 GCA_948243855.1 Flueggea neowawraea | reverse complement strand
AAGCCATAGGAAAAGCGCGCCTTGAAGCGTTTAATTGAATCCGAGCACAAATTAATCGAGTACATACAAATACTATAAACATGATGCTGACTGCAAATCCAATCACTGTCATGACCAAATTAATCCCAGAAGCTATCATTTCCAATCCCACTCTCTCTTCACTTACTACCAACTATTAACAGAGAAGCTTCAAAGAAGAAAGTGACTTGAACAATATGGAGTCAAAAAGAAAGTGTCTTTCTTGATGAGGAAGGTGATTCTTGAGGGGTCAACATGATGGTTTCTTTTTGTGTTTAGTGATTCACAGTAGATGATAGGACGGGGACAACAGCCATGACTGAAGAAGCAACAGAGATGGTGGGTTTAAGAGGAAACACGAGGCAGGAAGAACAGAAGATGGTGGTAACCATGACATTAATATTACCATCACATGTGTGTGTGCGTGTGCGTGGAGGGGAAGTGTAATGAGGGGTTGTGTGTGTGTGTGTGTGTGTGTGTGGAGGGGAAGTGTAATGAGGGAAGAAGAGGAGGAGGATGGATAAAGGAAAGGGAAAATCACCCGTTTATAGTAAATTAAAATGCCAATACTTAAAAATGTCACTTCTAGTTTCTTAATATTAGAAAATGACACCAAATGTTAATCATGCATTAAGATACCACTTTTTTAGAAATTCGAGAAAATCTGAGTTTTTTTTTCCGATTTTATTTTGAGCAATTGACTTTCTTGCAAGAAATTAAATTTTTAAAAAATTTAAAAGAATATATTTTTTCAATGTGTATATAAAAGTGTACAGAGGTGGAAAATAGTGTAGGTAGGTGTATATGACATTCATAATTTTTTAAAATTTTTTTAATGAATTTCATTTGGTTTACACAAGTTTATATGAACATACACTAGTGTACAAGATATTTGCATTATTTTGTTAACCTGATTTTATTAGTGTAAATGAATGTAAATAAGTATATGAGTCATTACTAATTAAACCGATATTTTGGTGTGCAAATAGTGAACAAACATTTACAATTTTTTTGAATTGATTTAATGCATTTCATTTTTTAATAATAAAATTTTATAATTATAAGGACTAATGTTATAATTATTATAAATTTAAAGGACTGTATATATAACTTTTATCAAACAGATGTCAGCTAAGGTTTTGAAAACTCTAGCTGCCTAGCACCGCCACCTCTTCACCACCAACTGAAACAGTCACCGGCACCTCCACTTCAGCAGATCTGTTGCTGCAACTCTGTTAGTTTCAATCATGTCGCACTGTTGACCCCTCCGATCATCTCCTTCATTGGCGAACAGAGGAGTGTCTACGGCCGTTGTGATCGGGATCGAAGAAGAGGAGAGCATGTGGCGAAGAGGAGGAGAGTGGTAGTGGAAATGAAAAGGGAGTGAGGAAGAGAGAAGAGATGGAAAAAGGGGAGGAGAGGAGATAGTGAAATGAGAAATTGATGCAGACGAGAAAATAGAACGTTTTTAAGAGAAAAAAATGGCATTTTTTATTAACAAAAAAAAACTTATGGTGGAAGATACACGAATTAACTCAAAGGAAAAGAAAGAGAGATTGTGGTATCTAAACTGACAGTTGACAGAGAGAGAGAGAGGTGTTATTATTGGTTTTAGATTATGATTAGGAATGACTGGAGTCTAAAAGTATCCTCGACTACCTCTATGTATTGGCTCTAGATAATATTATATTTAATTAATATTTAATTTATTTTTTTATTTTATTAATTAATATTCTATTAATAATTAAAAATATGGAGAGGAGTGAATACTAATTTTATATTTTTGAGAAGATACTATTGACTCTTTTCATTTTTTATTGTTTTGCTGATAAAATATTAATTAATATGTTGAATAAATAAATTGTGACACAAATTTTAAGATAAATTAAAGAACAAAATAAAATAAAATATATTTTTTAATGAGAATTAGAAAAAAGTCTGTTGGAGATGCTCTAAGGTAGTTTACGTAGTTTCTCTTATTTTGTTTTTGGTAAGTTATCTTCTCTTATGTTGGTAAACCATTTTTGCTATTCAATTAGAGAAAAATAGTATAGTGTGGTCCATCTTTCAAAAAAGGGGTGTTTTCTATTTTGTAGAGTTCGGGAGCATATTGAAGAAGCAAATTGTAGGGGTTGATTGTATAGTGTAAACTTAAAAGATTAACACATGCTTTTAGAGCCAAATCTGTATAAATAGTCAAACAAATAGAAACGAAAAAAGAAAAGAAAAGAGAGAACGAGAAAATGGGAGAAAGACAGAGGAAAAAGCTCACTCATCGGAGCAAAAAGCGGATAAAATTCGAAGAATAAATCACCAGATGAAGAATGAAAGAAAGCTCTATTTTTGTGAAAGAAAACTCTATTTTTAAACATGATCAGTTTCATAAATAAATTAATGCTCTGATTGTTTTAACTAAGGAAAATCCTACTTGTCCCATAGAAAAGAGAAGCGGATTCACTTGATTACTGCTTATTAGTCGATAATCTACTTTAATTAACTCCATAGAGCAAATCCCTTTCCAAAGAACCCATCACTTCTCACCATGAAGTAATACCTTGGTCAATGAATTTTCTTTCTTACCACATTTAGAACAAAACATTTTTTAGATAACTTAATAGAGAAAATGATGTCTTTTTAGTGTAAAAATAAATTGCATGACCGAAAAAAGAGATATTGACATATTTTTTTCAAAAATTAAATATACATAAATAATAGGTATGCTATTAGCATATTCACCTAAACACAACGTGTTTTAATTTATAAGTGGATACTCTTTTAAAATAGAAAATAAGAGAGTGTATTTGTTTATTGTGTATGCATATTGCATGCTTTTCAAGCACATTGCATCTATTAAAAAGATGTTTAAATTCTCTATTTTTTTCATCATTCAATCTATTTCATAATCTGCCACAATCAAATAATTTGTTTGTGATAAGTATAAACAAATAATGTAAAACAGACAAAAAAAAGCTTCTCAATTATTAAAAATAAAAAATATTTGTAAAAATACCATTTTGACTTCTTTTTTATTAAAAATATGGTAAAAATATACTGAAAAATAAAAATAAACAAAAAAAATAACCGATGGACTTATATTGGTGTTGGAGACAATTCTAACGCTAAAGGTTGAAGATTTGACTACCAATAAGAAAAAATAAAAATAAATTATAAAAAAATACCAAATTTATACATATTTTCACTTCTCCGTGCTGTAATTTCTTTTTTTGTTTAAAGAAGGGGAGGCGAAATCCAATTACCAAGTGATTTATTCCAGAAAAAAAGAAACTATCATACGTGTGAGCTTAATATAATTACCCTAATATAATTAATGTCAGCCAAGGTTTTTTTTTGGATCAACAGTGTCAGGTGGGTTGATACACAAAAAATGTTGCCGAAGATGAAGATAGTTTGGCAGAAAATACAAAAAAAAAATAGGTTGCCAAAGCTTTAAAAAGGGAATAAAATTGTCATCATCGTCTAAGATATTTTTGCCCAAGAAATTTCAAGCAGCTAGTTGGTAAATACAACAGTTCATGTCAAGATCATCATATGCGTACTCCACAGCAATTATTATTATTATTATTATTATTATTATTATTATCACCATTGTTATTGTTATTATTATTATTATTACCAGGAGCACAATTTTGATGATATAAAATTAAAAGGCAGTGTATGTGAGTTACCTTTAAAAAATAAATAACTTTCTATTTTTTATTTATTAAATGCCAATATTTAACATGGTATCTCCACAATTGTATGCTTTTGTTTTTCAAATAAATCCATGTAATTTTCTCATAGTACATTTTATGTGCCGGCCTAAAAGAAGGTGTCTTGTTCACCAAATAGAAAATGTAATTAGTCAATTTTGATTAAGTATAATGGTTAATACTTGATTTTGTCATGTGATTTAATCAACTCTTTAAGTCTTAATTCAAAAAATCTTCGAAGTAACTGACGACAGTGACGAGGGAGTGATTTGGTCTCTATAATTTTTAACATCAAAAGAGAATAGCTTTAATTACTGCAAATCAAAAGTTAAACTGGTAAGAATACAATTGACCTGAATTAAACCCCAAACATGAAGACCTGACAAAGAACTTGCCCTTTGGCTAGAAAATGGGCTGCGAAATTCGCAAATCTATGAACGAATACAAACATTAGAAAGAGTTGACAATAGGACTTGCTTGGTTGAAGTTAGTTAGTGGGAAAAGTGTGACTTTCTAAGAAGTTAAAAATTTTTTTTTGCTTGGTTGAACAAAGGAAGTTGAACTTTCAGAGAGTCAGAAGCTTGACTTCCCCTTGACCTCGGGAAATAACTTCCTGATGGGGGTCAAAAAGTTCAACTTCCTTAGCTGATACAATTGTATTTATGAATATATCCTCAAATATTATTTACTTATGAATTTTAATTAATTTCTAAAAATTATTAATTATTTAATAAATAAACTTTTAACTATTTTATATAGATAAATTTTTATAAAAGTTTTTTAAATTTCAAAAAAATATATTTTACATGAAATATTATATATGATATATTTTTTATTTAATTAAATAAATTATTTTTTGTCAAATTAAAAAAAAATAGTCTTCATTATAGATTTGTATGAATAATAACTATAATTTTAATTGCTAATTGGAGATATATTTATGTAATAAAATAAATATTTTTTATTTAATTTTTTTATATTATTAATTTAAATTTAATAATAATAAGGGTATTATTAACTTTTTAACTAACTTCTTAGGAAGTGTAATTTTTAACCAAGTAAAATAAATTATACTTTCCAAAAATTTAAAATTACAACCAAACATATTTATATATTACTTCTAAGGAAGTCATTTCTTAAAAAATGACTTTCCAGAAATTGATTTCTCAAAAAGTTGAACCAAACAAGTCTTTAACTACAATTTGAAACATTTGAATTTGAATTTTATTTATAAATTTTGAATTCTATCGTTTTTTTAATGAGTTATTTTTATTTGTACGCACCACAAACCAAATATTTGAATGCATGAGTCTTAATACTCAAATTGACTCCAATAACCAATAAAATACAAATTCATTGATTTTGAATTCTATTGTTAAATTTGTAATTAAGTATCATACTTATTGTTGAAGTCATTTTTAAAAAATAGAATGTAATTATTACCAAAAACATTCGTATTCATTACCAAGTATATTCCCTTAGGTGGAAATAGGTGAGTGTCGACGCTAGAGGCAAAGTTTTCAATTTCAATGTCAACGTGGCAAAATACAGCTTCACACCAACCTGCTATGATTAATGCCGTATTATTATTTAGTTTGGTTTCAGGAATACTTCTCCTCTAAGTTATATATTTTTGTTCTCTTTCCTATTACTATGATTTCGATAGCACTCATTAACTTCGCCCTGTTCATATTAAAAAAAAAGGGCTAGATGGTAAAAACCTTTGTTTTGAAGACAAAGAAGTGAAGACAAAGCCTCGTATTGGGGGAAAAAAAAAGGTCGACGATAGTACCATGAAAGTCCCTTGAAGACGACCTTTCAATCGTAATAAATGTCCTGCGACATTATATCACCAAAACGACGAACTGCTTTGACTGGGATAATAATTTCTTACAATTTCTTCTCAATTTATTTATTATGGTATATGATTTTGAGATTAATAATTATTTAATAATTTTTAATATAATTAATATTTTTTATAATTTTAACAAAAAAATATTGTATCTTAAGAATAAAATATTAAATCTTGTTAAGAAAGGTTATAAAATATTTAGCAATCTATTGTCATGAGAAATTATTATCCAATTAGATGTACTTTATAAAGTGAGATAATTTTTTTTACATGAAGTAAGATTGATAATTTTTGACACGACACGAACCCATTTATAACACTACAAAATCGTGTCACAAATGGGTTGACCTTCAACAATAAATATTATTTATATATTTTTTATTTTTTGTCGTATATGTCTATGCAGGGCAAACAAGTGGTAAGGTTTACTCTCCACCTCCCTACATGAACTTTTTAATTTTCCATTTTTTTTACTAACTAAAAATCAAAAACGAAAAAAAAAACTTAATATCAAAACGTGAAAAACCCCAATCTTTTCACTAACCCATTTACCAATTCTCAAGATTTTCCCAATATAACAATAATTATTATATATATTTCACCGAGGGTCTGTTTGGATTGTAGAATTAGAATTGGAATTGAAATTCCAATTCAGTTGGATTTGGAACTAGAATTGAATCAAAATTCTGATGTGTGAATAGCATACAAAATTAGAAATGAATCAGAATTAGAATATAATCAAAATTAAAATTAATTATTTAAATAATTATTTAATATAGATTATTTAAAATTTGGCAAGCTAAAACTCAACATTCTAAAGAAATAAAGAGATAAGTTTAACATCTTATCACAAATAATTCAAACTTGTTCAGACATCAAAGAATCATGGAAAAGATAGCAAATCATCACCTGATAACTCAAAAATAAGTGAAAATCTCTCTTACTCATTATCGTTTATCACCTCCTGTCACACCTATAAATAGACACTTTCACTTTTACAAAGGTACGTATTCTTCACTACTAAAGACCTCTCAAAACTCTGCCAAAATGATAATCTGACTTGAGCGTCAGAATGATATTGGGGTACAACCCTCGACTTCTAACCTTGCTTGTTTTGCAGGATACATATGAAGACCTTAAAGACCTCTCAACTTCATTGTTGTTTCAGGCAACAACAAGCGAGCAAGAAGCTGTGTTCTCTGAAGCTTTTCTACATCGATCCTTCTTTTGACAGAACCAACACGAAGACAGCGATAAGAATAAGAATGGTGGTCCAAACAAGATCTCAAATGGGAGGCCAATGTGAGGAGGAAGGCCCAAGAAGTGCTGCAAACCTCCCGGCAACGCAAGGAGTCCACGAAGATGGAGGAGTTCAAGCGCAAGGAGTTCAAATAGATGCAAGCGATTAAGGAAGCACATAAGGAGCTCAGAGAGGCGTAGGAAGTCAAGGCAACACACAAGGAGCTCAATGAGGTGTATAAGGAGCTAAGGATGGCAAAGGGATCCAAAGGGGCGTAAGAGCTGAAGATGGCACTGGAGCATCCAAAACAGCCAATATTATTGTCCCTCTCAGCGACTACGAATCCTTGAAGCATGAAAACGAGGAGAATCGAAGAATTATTCGGGAAATGATGACTATGTTCAAGGAGAAATTTCATGCCATTGCTACCAACTTTGCAGGCTTTTGCCAAGAGTGAAAACCCAACTGTTCGTGAGAAAGATCCTATGGAAAGCCACCATCAAGATCATCTCCCTTGCATCTTGGAAGACCCAGAGCCTAGAGCTCCCGAAGAAAGACGTGTTCCTATAAGAGAGGAAGGGAAAACATATTTCCAAAAGGAAAAAGAGAAGTTCCAGGAGGTTACGAAAAGAAGCACCAATCAAGAGGATGGAGCAAGACAACCAATCCATGCAGATGACACGGATGGCTAAGGATACGATGAGCATGGGAAAGATCATGGAGGAAGTCTTAGAGAAAAAGAAGCTTGTTCAAGATGACGAGACACAACAAGGAGGACAAAATCCCTTCATTGAAGAGATCATGAAGAAGTCTTTGCCCAATAAGTTCAAGATGCCTCAATTGCCCTCATTCACAGGAGAAGAATATCCTTATGAACACATTTAAAACTACAAAGCCATCATGCTTCTTCATGGATGGGAGAATGCAATTATATGTCGAGCCTTTCCTATCACATTGAAGGATCTCCCGCGAAGATGGTCCAACAACTTGAAAGAAGCTTCAATCTCCTGTTTTGATCAGTTGAAAAGAGAATTTATCAATGCATTCATCATCCATAGCAAGCAGAAGAAGGATGCTACATACTTGTTGAGCATCAGGCAAGGAGAAAAGGAGAGTCTGAAGCAATACATTGATAGGTTCAAGAATGTGACCTTAGAAGTTCATGAGCTAAAACCTGGGGTCACCATGGCATCACTGCTCTAAGGAATGCATTGCACACAACTTCAGGAAGCCCTATCTCTTCACCAACCAAAGACTTTGCCAGACTTGTTTGCTCTCGCCAACAAATACATCATTAAGGCAGAAGTCATGAAATCAGTTGGATTAAGAGATGATAGAGACCAAAAAAGAAAAGAGAGGGAGAATTAAGAGGAATATGAAAGGACGAAGGTGAAGATCCCTAATGATCGCAAAAAATAATGCAAGTTATTAAACGAATAAATGTAAGCTTCAAAGCAGGGCCATTGTAAAATCTTTTTGACTTCTTAATAATTTTGCATGCATTTGCACTATATTAACATTCAATTTCATTGGATGGTTCATATTATTATCATATGTTTACATGAATTGAAATTTACAAGTATCAAACACAACCAAAAGATAGTCAATTTTGACACAATAAGATAGAGCTCGATAAGTAAAGTAAGACAAGGTTCTATCATGAACTTAAGCAAGAAAAGTTGTCAAGATTTTCTTAAGATGTGTGGCTTGAGCACCAATAAGATGAGGTTGTTCATAAGCGCATGCAAAAAAAAATTGCTTAAGACATGTGGTTGTATGTCCACATTGCGTAACAATAAGACAAGATTGTTCATAAGTGCACACGGGAAAAATTTGCTTAACACGTGTGGCTTTATGTCCATCTTGCGTGCCAATAAAACGAGGTTGTTCATGAGCACGCGCAGGAAAATTTTTCGAAGACGTGTGTCTGCATGACCGCCTTGCACGCCAATAAAACGAGTTTATTCATGAGCATGTGCAGGAAAATTTCCGAAGACGTGCAGCTGCATGACTGTCTTGCACAACAATAAGACGAGGTTGTTCATAAGCATGCGCAAGAAAATTTGCTGAAGACATGCGATTGCATGACCACCTTGCACACCAATAAGACGGGGTTATTCATAAACCCGCGCAGGAAAATTTGTTGAAGACGTGCGGTTGCATGACCACCTTGCACGCCAACAAGACAAGATTGTTCATAAGCGCGCGCAGGAAAATTTGCTAAAGACGTGTGGCTTCATGATCACTTTGCACATTAATAAGACGAAGTTTTCCATTAATGTACTTAGGAAAATTCGTTGAAAATTGATCAAGAAATAAAATCTGGTAAGAATTCTGACAACCTTACGTGCAAGTAAGACTCTTGTCATAAATGCTAGTAAAACGACCTTGAAGAAAAGGACAACATTGCGGCAAGTGAAAAATCTTATGCATACTCACACATGGGAACCATCCAGTAAAAAGTATGAATTTTTGTGAAGTGATTAGGAAGCCAGCCATTGGTAAAAGATTAAGTGATAAGGCGAAAGCTAACATGTGGTATCCTCAACTAACGTGAGAAAACAATGTCTTCTCTTGGAATGGGGATTTTTACTTGGTATGCAAATTCGTTGGTCCAAAGATTTTCATAGGGAAGCGAAAGGAAAAACTTAGATTGATGACAATGTTGTGGAAGTCGTGAGTTTTGACTCGTAGTAGGAAAATCAAACTTGCTCCATATTTGAAGAAGCATGGAATAATGAATAAACATTCAGAAATCTGTTGCAAATCGTGAATACTTGAAGGATAGATTTGAAAACAAAGGTTTTAGGTCCCAATATATAATGAAATGACACTTCAAGAGGGGGGTGAATTGGAGTTTTAGCAGGTTAAAAACTTTATTGAAAAACTCTTGCAAATCAAAACAAATAACAAAGTTCTTTTTAAACCAAAATCAAAGTATAAACGTGGAAACAATAAAATCACCAATTCACAAACAAGATAATGCAAATATAAAGCAAGTAAAGAGCGTAAGGGAGAAAGAATATCAAAGCTCAGATTTATAGTGATTCGGTCCTCTTGACCTACGTCCACTCCTTTAGATCCATTAGAGAATTCCAATCAACTAACTCCTCACTTGTTGGTGGAGGGAAACCGTTTACAACACTTGTTTAAGGACAAAACAAGAAAACCAAATCCCTAGTTTTTATGGAATGAACTAGAAAACCGTTACACCTTGTTTTAATGACAAAATAAGAAACCAAACTACTAGTTTTTACGGGCTCAACTAGCAAACCGTTTCTCTAGGTTTTGCAAGTTCAACTAGAAAAACATATCAACTTGTTTTTAGGACAAAACAAACAAACCAAATCTCTAGTTTTTACGAGGCCAACTAGCAAACAGAACCACTAGTTTTTCTGGGCTTAACTAGCAAACCGTTCCACTAGTTTTCTAAGGTTCATTAGCAACTACTCTTATTTTTAAGGCTGAACAAGAAAATCTATCTACCCCAAACAAATAACCTTGCTTGTTACAAAATTCAACCCAAAGATATGAAAAATTAAATCTCACACCAACCCATAAATAATATTGCAAGTGAATAGCTCAAATAAGTTAGAAAGGTAGAGAAGATAGATAAAATAGATAGCAAGTTTTAGCATAGGTCTCTCTTACTTCTCTTCTGCTCTGGGACGTCTATTTATAGCTACTTGTAAAAATATAGTCGTTGGAGCCTTGAAGTAGTTGTTGAGAGATAAAACAAATTATGTCCAATTATGACGTCACCTTTAACTACGTGCGTTGTTGTCCATCTACATGCGTAGTCCCTTATTCCATCTGAGTTTTGCGTGTGTTGATAGCAAGTCTGTGTTCGTTGCCAAAAGTCCAGTGGTCTCGGCTTTAAGTAGATCAGCATCTATATGCGTTGCTCTTCTTCTACGTGCGTTGTTCATTATTCTATGTGCGTTGATCATACTTGAACGTGCATTGTTCTGAATTCTAGAATGTGCTATTTTCACCCAGTGGCGTTCTACATGTGTAGCTCCTCCTTCAACGTGCGTAGCTCCTCCTTCAATGTGCGTTGTCGTCTGATCTTCAAGATTTCACATTTGATTCTTTACGTGATGTGTCAGGGAATATTCAAATTTAAATTTCCGAGCAGCGTCTTGCTTTTGTCTTCATCTACACTCGTCTACGTGCGTAGCATCCACTTCTGTGTGTGTAGATTATGATCTGATACTTTTTGCCTCCAGTACGATACACATCTACGCGTTTTGCACAAGTTTTATGTGCGTAGATCATTCATGACGTGCCTTGTTGCAACAAATCACAGAGTCTGCACATTTGCACTTCTTTTTTGGAAGTTCATGGATGTTTTATGCACATGATCATCAAAATTGAACTTAACAAGATTAACTTGGTGGAGTTTAAAACTTTTTTCAACAATTATTGAAATAGTAAAAAATTTATACTGAGAGAAATATAAATATTGAAGGAAAATATTTGCCAATCACAAGTACGTTGAAGCATACCTGTAAATTTTACGAAAGAAGGATGCTAAAATACCTGAAAAAGGCTGAAGGAAATAATAATAAGAGTTGGTTGTAGAAAATCAATCGGATGCGGAAAGGACTAAGGAAGAGTCAATGAAATCAAATTGAATGGCCCAGATCATGCCACAAAATCGTTTCAGACAAAGAAAAAGGAATCCAGTGCATTAAATCGTACAATAAACTCTGTCAGTGTTGATCCAACGATTCAGAAGAAGTCATGCATGGCAATCTAACGGAGGGAAAAAATCAGAAAACACTCGTTCCGATAGGGACAGATACAAGCAAATGAGCATGAGCTCAAAATGGACAGGTGGATATGGCCACGTGTCGAAAACGACTGGATGTGAGTTGCAGAACACAATATCGCATGCGGAAGGAACTACAGTAACAAAGGCCGGCAAAATCTAGCGGTGTAGAAATGGCCATCGGACAGACAAAGGCGAACTAAAGAACGCGGGTTCACATGCAAGCAAGCTCACGTGCAACTAAAATCGAACGGACTACATCACGCCACACGGCAGAATCAAAAGGAAGGGGCAGACGCAATCATGTGCAGACAAAACTATGTAGGCTCATATTTGGCCATGCCAAACTTGCCGTCTCATGATGGATGGATCTGGTGCGGCGTGTTGTTATGAGTGGAAATCTGGCAGTCTAGATGGTGACACGTGTCAGAATCGCAAAGACATTAGGTGTAGTATTCTGGTGTTGCGTGGCTTACTATCTTTCTAGTGTATCTTGGATCTGGTAGCTTGTGACACGACACGTGGCTCAATCGGATGGTTGCGGCTGATTTTGCTCTCATACTTCTGATTTCACTGATTTTTCTGGTGAGCTCGAATATCTAACCATCAGAATGGACACATGGCATGATCTGGAACGTCGAAAGGCAAAATCTTACGTGACCAATTTTTTAGCACGGTTGGTAGGACAGAATGTCAATTAGTCGCTTTTCAAAAGGCTTGATCTCTTGTGACGGGTTTTTGTGGCAAAGTTGGTAGACCGAAATGCCAACCAATCACGTTTCGAGATGGAGATGCGAGCCTGAAACCAGAAATGACAGATTTTTTTGGGCACAGTTAGTAGACCGAAATGTCAATTAGTCATTCTTCAAAAGAAGGATCTCATGTGACAGGTTTTTGTGGCGGCTTGGACTTGTGTTTGGCCCTTCTGATATGGGCTTGATGGACAAGGAAAATTCAACAAAAATAATCGTTCTTGAAAGAATTCGAGCCTAAAGACGAGACCCACATGGTTATGCACCATCACCACCCCAACCATCATATGATTTGCAAATTTATTTGGCAGTTATTTTAGTTTAGCAAAGCAAAGTCTGCAATACTCTTCCACCACAAATTTCTGCTTCACACTCAAATATCAGCCAAAAATGCCTCAAAGCCACCATTATTTCCAGCTAATAGTACACGAAATAACAAAAAATTGCAAAGAAAAAATTGGTAAAAAAAAAAAATAGTACTCACCAAATTTATTAACTTGATCCAATCCAATATTTGTTTGTTGGCCCAAATATCTGGAAAATAAAAGGAAGGGTCATTAACATAGTATCTTCCTCACTCCTGTATTGTACAATTCGCAGAGTATGAAACAGAAACACAAAAAGGAATTACAAATGCAAAATATGAAGGCTACATGGAGAAGAGAGAAAAAATATAAAGAACAAAACCCAATTTTTGCAACGCAAAAAGAAGAAAATAGAAGACAAGAAATTGGGAGAGACGGCAATTGAGAAGAGAGGAATAGAAGAATTCGGTTAGGGTTACAAAAAGAAAAAAAAATATATATATATATATGTGTGTATCAAGGATGACGACAAACAGTGACATGCAGTAGAGGAATTGTAATTTAAATGGGGCTTGGGAAGTGGTCCAATAATGCAAAAATCACGTACAAGTCCCTTATTCTTCGTACACTCCGACGACTTAAAAATTCACAAAATATTACAATTCATCTGTGATAAAAAAATTACTCGACAAACTCAAATATAAAAGTGGAAAGTCATTGATGTAACATGAGTTGAGGTTTATAGAGCCCATTAAGACCCACAGGAAGCACAAACCTAAAATTTGGCAAACACATCTTCTAGAAACTCAATATTATGAAGAAATAAAGAGATACGTGTAACATCTTATCATAAATTATTCACACTTGTTCAAACATAAGGGAAAAGATGAGAAAATGATCACTTGATAACTCAAAAATAGAAAATCTCTCTTACTCATTATCTTTTGTCACCTATAAATAGACAATCTCATTTTCACAAAGGCATGCCTTCTTCACTGCTAAAGACCTCCCAAAACTCTGCCAAAATGATATTTTGACTTGAGCATTAGAGTGATATCGGGGGTACAACCCTCAACTTCTGACTTTGCTTGTTTTGCAGGATACACGTGAAGACCTTGAAAACCTTTCAACTTCATTGTTGTTTCAGGTAACAACAATAATTTTAATAAGAAAATATTGTATCTTAAGAATGAAACATTAAATATTGTTAAGAAAGGTTATAAATATTTAGCAATCTATGGTCATGAGAAATTATTATTCGGTTGGATGTATTTTATAAAGTGAGATAATTTTTTTTTACATGAAGTAGGAGTGATAATTTTTGACATGACACGAACCCCTTTATAACACTACAAAATCGTGTCACAAATGGGTTGACCTTCAACAATAAATATTATTTATATATTTTGTATTTTTTGCCACATATGTCTGTGCACGGTGGACAAATGGTAAGGTTTACTCTCTACCTCCCAACATGAACTTTTTAATTTTCCATTTTTTTTACTAACTAAAAATAAAAAAGGGAAAAAACCTTAATATCAAAACCTAAAAAAACCCAATCTTTTCACTAACCCATTTACCAATTCTCAATTTTTTCCCAATATAACAATAATTATTATATATATTTCACCAAGAGTCGGTTTAGATTGTAGAATTAGAATTGAAATTAGAATTGGAATTCCAATTCTATTGGAGTTGGAATTAGAAATGAATCAGAATTCTGATGTGTGTATAACATACATAATTAGAATATAATCAAAATTAAAATTGATTATTAAAATAATTATTTAATATGAATTTAAAATTAAATAATTAATTTTTTTTTAGAGGGAGAGAGAGAAGGAAGGAGAGAGAGGGAAGAAGGGAGGGAGAAAGAGAGGGGGAGGGAGAGAGAGGGAAAATGAGAGAGAGAGGGGGAGAGAGAGGAAGAGAAGGAAGGAGGGAGAGAGAATTGGGAGAGTGTGGGAGAGGAAGAGAGAGAATTGGGAGAGAGAGGGAGGGAGAGGGAGAGGAAGAGAGGGAGGAGAGAGGAAGAGAGAGCAGAGATAGAGAGAGGAAGATAATTGGATTTGGTAATTTTTAAGGGATGACTAAGAATTGAAGCATGTCTTATTATTATTTCAAAGAATTGGGCATGAAATTTGAATTGTAAATTATTTCTATCAGCCAAACAACAGAATTGGAATTGATTGGATTCAATTATAGAATTTCAAGCCCAATTCTATGGCTGTCAAACGGTATCTAACTGTATTTTATATTGTCATAATTTGGAATGTTTGAACTATATAGAAGGTTTAGTATCCTTTTAATTCATATAACCGAATTATGTAATGTCAATAAATAAACTAAACGGTTCGTGTTAATAAACATATTGCATAGTTTATGTGACATTTAAGCTAATGTGAAAGGAGTTAGTAGAATCATGTCGTGCCAATTCGATTATTAAATCGGTTTTATCGACTCAACCTATTTAATAATCGAATCGTATTCGTGTCATATCTAAATGAGTATGTTGATCCGCCAGACACAAAATAAACACGATCTGTCAACCTATATTGACACCCCTGGTCAAGAAGTCGAAGTAGAATAGTGTATACCTAGTTTAGTAAAGAAGATGTAATTCTATCTCGCTATGTCGTCACCAGCATCGGGCGACAGGTATCTCAAGATGGGACCATCACCATATGGAGAAGTGACTGCAACTCCGACAACCAATGAGATATTTTTGTCAATTTAACCGACCGGTAATTCCGAAATTATCCCTAAAAACTTAAACTCCATTAATCATTATCCAAACAGATATTTTCTTCCCCTTCTAAGTTTCTCCCCAGCCAAGTAAGCTCCGCCTTTCACACTTGCCCTCGTTTTCCCGGGAAAATGTCAATCCTTCGTTTCACCTTCCTGTAATCCACGCTTCTCCCAACTCAATTTCACTGCAGCGGAAAAACACATACAGAAATTTCTAGATGGCGTTTCTTGTCCACTCCTCAGAAATTTCCACCCCGAAGATCCTCCTCTTCAGCCCGACGAAGAACTCTACAAGTCTCAAGAACCTGACTTTTCTGAGGAGCGACGAGAGGGTTATGTCCAGAGCCCAAGCTAGGGTTGGTTGTGAGGTCCAGAATGTGAGTTTGTACGGTCAGTTCGCGGCTCCGGTGAAGGAAGAGACAAAACGTAGCAAAGAAGAGCAAGAGAAGGAAAACTATTATGTGAATTTGGGTTATGCTATTCGCACTCTGAGAGAGGAGCTTCCTGAGCTGTTCTACAGAGAACTGTGTTTCGATATCTACAGGTTTTATTTTTTTCCCCCTTTTTTATGTGAAATTCATAGAAATTTTGGATTTTTCGAATTTTACTTTCTCTCATTGCTTAATTTTCATCGTTGTTAGAAATTGAGCTCGTTTAACAGGTCTGATCACTTGAATCATAGTTGACGAATGGATCAATTACGAGATATTTCAATGCAAATTATTCGATTTCTTGTTTATGTATAGCTCCTTGGGACTTAATATGTGAATATTATAAAGAAAATGATACTTGGGAGGAATTTCACTTTGGCTTCTTTAATAGAGTTGTGGATTTGTGAATTTCGTTAATATTGGAATGGAGAACATGCTGCACGAATGCATAGCTCAGAAAATGGTAGTTGCTAATTTTCTGTTGGTTCACATTGTTGCATATGTGCATTCGGTGCTTGTTCAATAGCGGACTATACTTAGGTGGTTAATTCTTTGCCTGTCTATGCCGGTAGTTCTAACCTTAATGTAGGCTGGTTGATTGAATCTTGTGTTATGAATGAGCTTTCTTTATCTAGTTTGCTTTGAATAGGTTTTTGACAAGTCTATTCATGTTTTTTATATGGCACTTTGAATTGAAGTACTTGCAGCATTCTGTGGATCTGCACCAATGATCTTACAGATGACACTTATTTTGATAGTTTGCAAATGTACTATATTTATTTAATCACATGAAAGACTGAGCCATTTGCATTCCTGTGAAGTAAATTGTTTACATGAGATGAGAATCATTTTTGTTTGTGTTTTTCGAAGTGCTTGTGCAAGATAAAAATATAATGTTCTGACTTGTTTGCGCTCTGTTTACAGAGATGATGTTGTATTTAAAGATCCGCTCAATACCTTTACGGGGATTGAGAATTATAAATCAATCTTCTGGGCGCTGCGATTTCATGGAAGGATATTTTTTAGAGCCTTGTGGTTTGATATCATGAGGGTGTGGCAGCCTGTGGAGGATGTGATAATGGTTCGCTGACTGTTCATGGCATTCTGCGAGTCCCATGGGAGGGTCATACTCAATTTGATGGCACTTCTGAGTACAAACTTGACAAGAATGGAAAGATCTTTCAGCACAAAGTTGACAACATTGCCCACAGTTCACCTACGAAGTTTCGAGTGCTCGGTGTAGTCGAATTAATACAAGCTATTGGTTGCCCCTCAACTCCAAAACCAACTTATTTTGAGGTTTCACCTTCATCTTCCAAGAGAAATTAGAGTTGTTAAACTCGTATAGAAAAGTTTTGGGTGTATATGATGAAATTTCTTGTGTGTATGAAAGTCCGATATTGATATTGACTCGGCGGTGGTGGGCTTGTTGGATTGTGTAATCTTGTGTATATAGACATACATATCTCACATAAGCATTTCTTTCAGTAACTAAAAAATGGAACTCTGTTAGTTTAAAAGATTATTGCGATATTCAGTCCAGTTAGTGACTTTGAGCTGGGTATAACTAAGGTATGTATTTAACTGATTGTGGAGAGTTGGATGCACAATTAGATATTACGTTTTTTTATAGTCAGTTGTATTAATCTAAGGGATTTTTTTTCTTCTTGTCACTCAGAATTTATCTCCACTGAATATGTTGACTTACCTATTAATTTTTTTCGCTCTAAAGGGTTTATTAGTGACAAAATTATTGCGGCAAATATTAGTAGCAATTATCGCCACTAAAGTGTGCTAGGTTTGGGCTAATTGCATAAAAATATCTAAAAGCTAAACATCCGGCGCACGGACCAACTCAAATCCTTCACGAATCAATTAAAATTTTTTACGTCAAGAAAAGCCAAATAATTATACAAAGAAAAGCGGACCCCATTAGTACCAATTTGCTCTTTCCCTATAATGTGTACACGTGTACTCACCATTCATTGGACATTCCAACCGATTTTTTTATCTTCTTTTTTTAAAATATAATATAATATTTTATTTTATTATTTATTTTAAATTTTAAATTTAAATTTATTTTTACTATAATCTAATTCATTTTTTTAATATTTTTATTAATAAAATAATTAATAATTTTGACAAATCTATAATTTTTTAACAAATTTAAAAAATTATTATTTACTCTTTAATATTATTCATCTATTTTATTAATAAAATATTTACTTTTTAATATTTTTTAATACACAAATTTCAAGAAAAATTAATACACAAATAAGAATTAAATAATATATTTTGACTCTCTAGAATGGAGACACTATTGGACATGCCTTTAGAGCATCCTTAGCAGACTCCTCAAACTCCTTTATCAAAATATAATATTTTATCTTACTATTTATCTCGAATTTTGAACATAACTCCACTTTCATTATAATTTAACACACTTTTCAATATTTTACTAATAAAATGACTAACAATTTTAATAAATCTATAGTTTCTCTCCAAATTTGAGGAATTACTATTATTTTTTAATATTATTCATTTACTTTATCAATAAAATATTTATTTTATAAATTTTTTTTTCTCTAATATACAAATTTTAAGAAAAACTAATACACGAACATGAATAAAATAATATATTTTGACTCTCTATTTTGGAAAAACTGTTGGTGATGCTCTTAGTCAACCACATTTTCCCTCTCCACGTGATCTACTTTCACAACCTTCGTTGTGGCCACGGTTCGAGACTGGTGGTTCAAGTTCAACAAAATTGTTAAACCAGAATCAGACCATCCAGAGCCAATTTTGAATGATTCCAGTTTTGATTCGGTTTCAATTCAATCGATTTGGTTCATGGTGTTCGTTTGAAGGTTCATACTGTTCAAACCATTTTTTTTAATTTTTTAATAAAATAATTTTGCCATCTATTTTGGTCTCGAGTTCAGTCTGATTTCAGAATGGGCCAGAAATGGCCATGGTCATCAAATTATCCAGTCCTTAACTGGCGGTTCGACTGTTTTTAGAAATTTTGAATAAAACTAGACCGAATATTGGCAATTCCAAAAATACTGGTTTTGGTTTTGATTTTGGTTTTCGCTTATCCAGTTCCGATTCGAACTTCGAGGCTAGTTCAACAATGGCCATGTCAACCTCCTCTCACCCTTTTTTTTATTATTGTAAGAGAGAATCCTTGAATAATGAATACATGATATAATTCTTGACAGAAAAAAAGAATACATGATACAATTAATTTGTATTGCGAACCCACTTTTGTCCTCCTCTAAGCACCCCTCTTTGTGCATGTTGTAAACAATGAAAACCTCTTGAATAACATGGTAGCCATCATTATTTATTTATTTATTTATGCTTTTCATTTG
>CAODLS010652832.1:0-12153 GCA_948243855.1 Flueggea neowawraea | reverse complement strand
TACCACCTCCCAATTTCTTTTCTATATGTCTTAGCTAACCAATCTCATCTTATCAAACTCAATCCATCAAAGAAGATGAGAATGAAAAATTTGACGACCACCCATTTGGTTTTAGCACTAATGGCGATGATGACGATGCTTCTGCTCAACACAGAGTCCTGCAGAGCCAGTACGACGTCGTTGAAGATGAGCAACGACACAACAACATACTCCATTGTATAGGACTACATGGAGGAGGAGATGGAATCACTGTGGATCGAAAATAATGAGGTTATGAGGATGCTAATTGGAAGCATAGGGGCGTCCAGACGCGCTTTGCGTGGTAAACCTGTTTTCTCGACTTTTAAGAAAATACCATCTCCGTACAAACTGCCCACCCTAAACCCTAATGATGGATCGTATCCATTAATATTATAATTTTAAAATAATTATTATAATTTATTTTTAAAAAAAGGGTATTAGGGCATCATCATTGATAAACTAACAATTTCAAGGACTGTCGCTTGTGTTGTGATTGACCAAATGGACCAAAATTAATTGTCACCACACCTTTATTACTCCAACCAACGGTTCATGTACGTACCACCTCCCAATTTCTTTTCTATATGTCTTAGCTAACCAATCTCATCTTATCAAACTCAATCCATCAAATAAGATGAGAATGAAAAATTTGACGACCA
Organism: Flueggea neowawraea; assembly: GCA_948243855.1. Lineage (NCBI taxonomy): Eukaryota > Viridiplantae > Streptophyta > Magnoliopsida > Malpighiales > Phyllanthaceae > Flueggea > Flueggea neowawraea. The sequence goes on along the minus strand of CAODLS010652832.1, from coordinate 11,473 downwards.
CCCATTTGGTTTTAGCACTAATGGTGATGATGACGATGCTTCTGCTCAACACAAAGTCCTGCAGAGCCAGTACGACGTCGTTGAAGATGAGCAATGATACAACAACAAACTCCATTGTAGAGGACTACGTGGAGGAGGAGATGGAATCACTGTGGATCGAAAATCATGAGGTTTATGAGGATGCTAATTGGAAGCACAGGGGCGTCCAGACGCGCTTTGTGTGGTAAACCTATTTTCTCGACTTTTAAGAAAAGACCATCTCCGTACAAACTGCCCACCCGAAACCCTAAGGATGGAGCGTATCCATTAATTTTCTAATTTTAAAATAATTCTTATAATTTATTTAAAAAAAAGGTCTAAGGGCATCATTATTGATAAACTAACAATTTCAAGGACTGTCGCTTGTGTTGTGATTGACCAAATGGACCAAAATTAATTGCCACCACACCTTTATTACTCCAACCAACGGTTCATGTACGTACCACCTCCCAATTTCTTTTCTATATGTCTTGGCCAACCAATCTCATCTTATCAAACTCAATCCATCAAAGAAGATGAGAATGAAAAATTTGACGACCACCCATTTGATTTTAGCACTAATGGCGATGATGACGATGCTTCTGCTCAACACAGAGTCCTGCAGAGCCAGTACGACGTCGTTGAAGATGAGCAACGACACAACGACAGACTCCATTGTAGAGGACTACGTGGAGGAGGAGATGGAATCACTGTGGATCGAAAATCATGAGGTTATGAGGATGCTAATTGGAGGCACAAGAGCGTCCGGACGCGCTTTGCGTGGTAAACCTGTTTTCTCGACTTTTAAGAAAAGACCATCTCCGTATAAACTGCCCACCCGAAACTCTAAGGATGGAGCGTATCAATGTGGCAGATTCAATCGAGAAAAAGGGTGTCATTAGTAGATATTACACTGTTAATTTCTTCTATTTTTCATCAGCTGATTTGAGAAGCACTCCAGTTCCAGTATTATTACTAGACTATACTGTCATCAAATAAGTAGTGCTTCCTTCACTGTGATTATATTTTAAACTTTACAGCTTATGTTAATTTTTGTGTTGGCTCCTTATCTATCTTTTTACATCCCCCAGGGCAAGCATTCGATTCATTTGTGTTTAGTTAATTAGCAACGATTTTAGAATTGGAGTGCATTGTGAATTTTCTTTTCTTTATTTTTTAACTTAGCGAGTGAAGGGTTTGTTCAGAAGAGTAGAGTATATAACCTATATAATATATTTGGTAGATTTTATAATAAATGGTAATGACTGCACGACATCCTCTGCATCATTTTCTCCTTCCTCGGCCTCTTCGACCTTGTTCGTTGCTCCGCTGTTAACAAGTCATGGTACCTTCTTTTTCTCTCTCAATCTAGAATGAGATTGCTTATTTTGTTTCGTACTTATGAGCTCTTTTTTTATTGGATTGGTTTGATTTTGTTGTTGAATTTAATTTTAATTGAGGAATGGAACTATAAAAAGATCGAAGTTACTGCACGCACTGTACATGAAGCAACAACAGAGGAGGAGAAGTGATTGGTCAGAGGTGTCGTTAAACATGTATTTAGAAAAGCTTGCTATGGAGCATCATAGGCTGTCTTTGACTGAACCTTCTAGTGTTGTGATTGATCAATGGAAAGGCCACTCAGTTGGGTAAAGTCCTTTTTCGCTTTTCATTTTGCAGTTTTGGCTAAAGATGTTTTTTTTTTGGCTTGGTTGGATTCTGAATTTTTTCATAATAATTTCTTTTGCTGTGGAAGATGAATTTTTCTTCTTGTTGTTGCTAGAAAAAGAATGAAATGTTGCATTTTTAAAGGAATGAAAAGATGTTCTTTGTATCTCTGCTATTCTAGTCTTTCACAAACATATCTTCACACTCTGCTTTTATGTTAGGGTTGATCAGTGTCGCATGAAGATGGGGTTGGTTCTTACTGGTGTAGGTGATAAGGTATAATAGAACTGGACTACTTGTCATGGTTTTTATGATGGATTTTATTTTTTTGTAATGACATTATTGATAATGAATTTTTCCATGTTGTTCTACTAGTTTGATGAGTAATGAATGGGAATTTTATAAGGAAATTTTTATGTATATGTGGTTGGAAATATTCATCTACAGTATTTGGCAGGCTATGTTATCTTTAAGCTTAACTTCATTCATTGATTTGAGTGTTAAATCTTGTTCTCTCATGAATTGATTGCCATGGAAATTAATTTTACTGACCTTTTGCATATTGTTAATACCAGGTCATGCGTTTGTGGTCATTAGAAAGGTCCAAATGTTTGCAAGAATATTCTGTCCCAGATAAAGTTCCTCTGATTGACTTTGATTTTGATGAAAACAAGGTATTTTATATGTTATCATGCAAGTAGTTCCGATAATCAGGATGGGCATAAAGCATGTCTTATTTGCACCTCGTGTTTGAGATATTAGAAATGCTACCAAGGTTTTGAATAGGTGAAGTTCTTTTTATAGATAATGGTGATTTGCAGCTGTCTTAGAAACATTACAAAATTAATATGGTTATAAGGAGAAGCTGGATATGTGTTAATGTGTATACTCTTTATGCCTTTTGGCTTGACATTGTCTTTGAAAATATTTTGTGTAGGTTATTGGTCTTGTTGGTACTCAAATATGTATATGGCGGCGCAATGGGCAGAGAAGCATTTTCCCTTCTCGTGACAGCACATTCACGAAGGGTTCATGCATGCGGTAAAGAGTAATACTTTTTCACTGATTACAATTTGAGTGTGTTTATTTTAGTAGTAATTGTCGTTTTTAGACTATAATTCTAGGTGGCAAAATGTAGTATACTTTTTTCTTTTGTAGAAACACCGATATTTAAAACAGCATGATTTCAAAGGATTGTACTGGAGCTTATGATTGTAACCTAAAGATAGGTAAGATTCATTCGCAAAATTTTTTCAATTTTTTTGTGTCCCTTGCAGCTACTTTGACCCTGAGGCTGTTGTTGGGTGTGAGGATGGGACAGCTCGTGTATTTGACATGTATAGCAGGAAATGTTCTAGAATCATTAGGTATGGGAATTATGAATATCCTGTGTTTCTATTCCTGTCCTGTTGTCTGATATGTTCTTCTATGTTCGATCATCGTTGAAAGTTAGATACCTATATTTCAACTGGATTTGTCTATATTTCCTTTTGTCTTAATTTCATCCACCATTTATTATAAAATGGCACATAGTTTTCATTCTTTAACTTTGCATTTGTTTGTCTTTTCTTTATTAATTGCATGAACTTGATAGACAAAAGGGAAGTGCATGTGGTCTTATAAGTTATTTCACAAGATGGACCTCATTCTGTTACTGTTATCCTGGAACATGGATTTTACAATTTTAGACATTATTTTGTTTATGGATCTTACCTGACCATGTTTTTAACTCCTACTTTCAGGATGCATGCCGAGCCTGTGACTAGCCTATCAGTAAGTGATGATCAACTAATTATTAGTGGTTCTTCTTTGGGAAGGATAACTATATCAGGCCTTTTGTCTGATCAGCGGATAGCCACACTGAGACCTACTGATTGTACAGGTTCACCAGACTCCACCTCTATTAACATTTACATAGGCATTGATTGATTCTGCTCATATTCTTCATAAATTTTCTTTCTTTCTCAAATATTTGGCGCTTTGTACAGTATTTAAATTGCTTTTTTCATATTTGAGAAATTGATCTGTTATCTGGTGATTATGGTTTAATTTACTGCTCTACATTTTTCAAGTGAAAAACAGCTCTTTCCATTAGGAAATGCTAGTGTACTTTTCTTTTTCTTAGTATTTCTTTGTATGAGCTATAGCATATTATTCTACACTCTACAGGAACATGTTTCTCATTTTTTCCTTCATATTCTTTTTTTCTTTCTTTTTTTGAATGGTGAGCAGTTATTAGTGTTTATAAATTGCAGCTGAATTGGCATAGCTCTGATTCAATTTTTGACAGGCATAAAGACTTTATGTTTCAACCCTCGTTCTCATCTCGTGTTTTCTGGAACAACTGCTGGATTTACATCTTGTTGAGACCTTAGGTACACAGTTACACTTTTGGAATTATTGAAATGCTTCTGATGGCATTTTTTGTCAGATTGCTGCCCAGAGTGTCACTTGAAAAAATCATTGTGCTTCCCTATATTGTCACATTCATTTATGTTGCACATGCATGATGTCATTTCTTCCATGTTTAGAGGTGCTTAGGTGTTTCAGAGTGTTTGCAGTGTCAACAAGGTTCCTTTTCAATTTAAATATGATGAAATTTATGGTAGCCTTTTGTCATCATTCTGCTGCGCAGCACATTGTTGTGGATAACACAACATTGGAGTGTGCTTGAGCAATATGATGATGTTTGTGTTTGCAATTCTGGAACATTATATGATCAGAATCTGATCGAATGCTCTTGCAATAGGCATGCTTAAGATTATCATATCGTAAAACAAAATTTGTAATATGAATTTTCTTTTCTTACACATCCTGCCATTAATGCTGTGTGTTCTTTCTTGCTTTTCAGAACAATGAGACATGTATGGGAGACACGAGTGAGTCCAAATGTTGTGTATTCTTTGCGGCACATGCATAATGACATATCAACGCTTGTAGTCAGTGGAATAGATGGTGTACTCCGTATTATGGATCAGAACACCGGAGTAGTTCTGTCAAGTTATGTCATGGACCAGAACACGCCGTCTAGTTCATCCGGAAATACACATGTTCCGGTCGCTAGAAAGATGGGGGAAAGACTCCCGGAAGATGCTAATGTCAATGGGATTCCCAGAAGCGCTCGACCTCCCATTACGTGCTTGGCAGTTGGGATGAAGAAGGTAGTCACAACACATAATAGCAAGTACATTAGAGTCTGGAGATTCAACAGCAGTCAATAAACAAACCAGTTTATTGATCATTCTGATGGGAAAAACAAATATGTAATCTGTACTTTATTTGTTTACCACTTTCTGTAGAACTTGTACAAGATACTGACTGGATTGTCATTCGAGGAAAACTATAGTCTAGTTTCTTTTTCTTTTTAATAGACGGTGAGATTAGAGCTTACATAACAATTTGTAGTTTCTGGTTGTTTGAACTGTAAAAACCAAAGTAATTTTAAATTGTAGTTTGAGGTTTGTATTCGACCTCTTAAGACTAGAGGCAACTTCTCTATTGGTATGGTAGACGAGAGACTTATTAGTTTTCTTTTCACTCTAAGACACATATCATGGGTTGTAACCCATTGGTACTGTGGTCATCTGTAATACTAAAAAATCGTAAATTCAATTCTAAGAGTTGTAATTTTGCCTAGTCAAATAGCGTCGAACTCTAATCAGGCAGCGCTTCGTGCGAAGCTCTGAATTGGTTGATTGTTCAGCGGCGTGATTGAAAATTTTACTATTTCAACTGATCAAAGATCTAATATCTTTTTAAGGGTCGATAATCCATACTTGTTACTATTTCCAATACTTCTTTGTTCTACTCGAACCGTTGAACCAAACCAACCGAAGAAACCAGGAAACAAACGAAATTCACGCTTCAACTTACAGGCCCAAAACAAGCCCTTGGCCCCAAACAAATCATCAACCAAACAAGTATCAATTCGCCACTCGCCTTTTCACTTTCCCTACTTCCCTTCCACGCCAACAAAATCCCCAAATCACACCAAACCCTAGAAACCCTAAACTCCCAAGTCAACAATGGTATGCATAAGAAAAGCAACAATCGATGACCTTCTAGCTATGCAAGCATGCAACCTTCTCTGTCTCCCAGAGAACTACCAGATGAAGTATTACTTCTACCACATCCTTTCTTGGCCTCAGCTTCTATACGTCGCCGAAGACTACAACGGACGTATTGTCGGCTATGTGTTGGCCAAGATGGAGGAGGAGTCCAATGAGTGCCATGGCCATATCACCTCCCTCGCTGTTCTCCGTACTCATCGGAAGCTCGGTCTTGCTACTAAGCTCATGAACGCTGCTCAGACTGCGATGGAGCAGGTCAAATTTTGTTTCTTTTGGTGAATTCTTTGTTTTAATTTGTGTTTTGGTTTTTATAAAGTTCCGGGTTTATGGGTTCATGCCTTTCTAGACGATGGTTGATTGATTGGCGAGTGTTGCTAGAAGTGTGCGTTGATGAAATTTATCTGATTGCTGTGGTTGTTGTTGTTTTATGATTGGTTTATGAGGGTGATTGTTGTCTGTATGTGAAGTTTTCGGTTTTAAGGGTTGATGAATGTTGATTGATTGGATAGATTGAGAGAGTGTTGTTTAACTCGAGCTCTATGTTTTTTTTTCAAGAATTCTGTTTGTTGGTTTTTGGTTTGTTCATGAGAGTATAAAATTCTGGTTTTATAGGTGTTAATTGATGTGAGAAGCTGCTCTTTTAACTACATTCTTTGCTTACCGCCTTGCTCGTCAAGCTTTACTCTTTCCATGCATATCTAATTACTGGCACGTGTGTAGAATCAGGGTATTGGTTTTTCTGGTTCCATACAATGGCTGTAGTTATTGCATGATTGTCTTCTACATTTCATTAATGTTCAATGATTGATTCAAAAAAAAATGTTTCCTAAGAAAGCATTTTTTCTGCGAATCATCAGGATGCTGCATTTGATAGTGATTTAGCTACTTTAATGTTTGTAAATTTTGAGAATTGGGATTAACTTTGCTTAGGTTGTTGATCCAAGGTTTTTATGTATGGTTTTTTATGTTTCTTGTCATTAAGTTGTGTGTTACAGGTGTTTGGGGCAGAGTATGTTTCACTGCACGTGAGGAAGAGCAATCGAGCGGCATTCAACCTATATACAGAGACATTGGGATATAAAATTCATGATGTGGAGGCAAAATACTATGCAGATGGCGAGGATGCTTATGACATGCGGAAGCAGCTTAAAGGGAAGCAGAGCCACCACCATGGACATCATCATCACCACCATCATCATGGTGGTGGGTGTTGTTCTGCTGATGCCAAGCCTGCAGAAGTGAAAGCAGAATCAAAGTCAGAGGCAAAGGGTAGTGCAAAATCAGAATCAAAAGCATGATAGCTGTGAGTGATAAATTGTTATATGGAGAAGTAGGTCTTGTGCTTCTGCTGTGTTAGCCAAGTTTGTACCAACTGCTATATTCTCTTTTTTGTGATTATAACTGAACATTTGATTCTTCACACCGTAACTGCCTCCTGGTTATGCACTGCAATGAGCATTACAGCGTCGTTATGTGCACCATTTTGACTGATTTTGTCGAGGTACATTTCTTCTTTAGCAGTAACTAGTCGATTCTGTTGTGATAATTATGTATCTTTTGAGCGTGCTACTCTTTCAGTCTGTTCGGCCAGTTTTTTCTTGCCAACAAACGGCCGTATCCTTGTATGGTAGCACTACCTCACACATCTTTTGTAGGGTCTTGTCTTATTATTTCGTCCGTTTTACTTTCAATTTAAACATTACTTGTTTGCATTTCGTTGTGGGAATTCATTTGCATGGAATTTGTTAGAAGCTTTCTCCATTATGTGTGTCAGGTAAACTCATGAGCAACTCATTCTTGTGTCCTCTAATCATATTCCCTTCTACACTCGCACCTATCAATTTCAAGGTGTCTATTTTTAACTTTGAAAAGCAATTTGATGTTTTGGAAGAATCAGTTCTTCATATTGCCTGTATTCTGCAATTTTCCACATTTTGGTATGGCTTCACCCGCAAAAACCGAGCGGAAACCAACCCAAAGGACTTGATTGTTTGGTTTTGTTGATTATAATGATTAATCTTTATAATTACTATAATATAATATAATTTATCCCAATTTGCAATGTGTTACTGTTAAACTGAAACACTAAGGTCAATAATTGGATTGTACGATGTTATAGTGTTCCAGCTATGCCCGTGATGGCGAGGTCACAATAATGGCCGAGACTGTGGCACTTCTGCAAAATAGATAAAATATTGTACTGAAATAAATAAAATCCAACTTACAAATAATTTATGCAATAGCTTACCCTTTTGGTCAATGAAGGAGACGGTTCTTCTCTCCACTCTTTATAAATCAATTTCCCCTTCAATAATCCATGCCTCAGCAATTGCACCTACGCGTATGCACAAACTATTCTGAACAAAATCAAATTGATCAATCAAGACTAACAAGCTGTTAGTTATGCCGACTTTGAGTGAATTTTGCCTGTCGAAAAAGAGGTTTAAATACTTTTTTTTGAATGAAATAGGATAATACTTCATTAAATATTATTAATGGTATTCACTTGTAGCGGAAAAATATCATAGTTATAATAATAGATCTTATCCGAAAACAACAGAGCAGCAAGTTATTGCGGTAAAAAAACAAAATCATGAATACAAAAAAATTGAGTTAACCATTCTTAACAATCCAATCAGCACAACGATTAACAATCCAATCATGAATACCAATTTAAACACTTATTAAGAAGAAAGATAATCGTTAATACCTTAATTATTGAAAGTGGTTAACCACCTGGAAATTAGTTAACTCAAGAATCTTGGTTTCTAATTCACTCCATAATACGCTAGATAAATCCATAAGAATCAAGGTTTTATGGTGTAATGCGAGTTCTTGGCATGGAATAATCAATAATTAGAAAGTTTGTGTGTATACCCTACCATCGTTGGTAGCTGTCTTTTTCAACGTATTCTGGATTGACATTGTTGGTCTAAACAGATATGGCCAACGCGTTGCACGAAACAAAGTATGTATCAACTAGATTAAAATAAAAACCAAAGAGCAACCACATGGATGTATTATATTGATCAAGTGTTTATTTTACGTTTACGTACTTGTGACTCTAATTATGTCATCTTGAAGTGTGACCTTATAAATAAAATAAATTACATGCATCTTTGTCTTAATTTTAATGAAAATTATGGTATATTCAGTTATTCACTGCTTTTTTTACTTTTTTCTGCTGCTGCTGCCTTTTTTTTTAAAAGAAAAAAGGTGCGTTGGATGCTATAAATAAGGGTACTTTTTATCTTTTTGTTTTCTTTTCATCTGGAAATGTGTTTAAGGTAGACTTTTTTTTTCCAAGAAAAGTCTTCAAGTAAAAACTGCTCTTGGGACTTTTTCTTAACGTGACATATAATATATTTGAGCATAAAACTGCGTATATTTTTAAAATTATGCTAAGTATTTTTATCATTTTATTAGTTAATTTCTATACTTTACTTATGAAATCTCTTCTCCTAAAATATGATAGTCAAATTTCTTTAAAATATAGTATATTTTAAAAAAAAATTCACAGTGAGTAGGTAACTATTTTGAAATTGAAAATCGTTGTTTTTTTAACGATAAAATTCACTCAAGAGCAGTATATTAACAACTAAATCAATAATAAATCGAATTTAAGATTGATATACTCAAGTGGCGATTCCAAAATATTATTTAATAATAAGTTTGGTGGCATATACATGTTAATTCTTTATTTTTTCAAGAGGTCAAGTTTCGGTGCCTTAGATTTCTTCAAACAAGAGAGAAAATTTTGTTTAGTCCATTAATGATCTGCTCATAAAGAAGTGACCCACAGAAAATTATTTTTCTGCTTTCATCTCACCATGATGTTAATTGTTAATTACTTTGTTAATACAAGTGTTCAGTATCTCAGATTCCCGAATAAACTAACCTATCAAGTGGTCAGCACTTTTTGGATTTTTTGAATTTTTTAAATTGTTCCACTTCATGTGACAAGTTTGTGCAATAAATAAAATATTATTTGTAAACCTAAACACATTGCCTGTAACAGTAATTAGGAGCCAACATTGTAGTTTAATAAATTCTAATCAAGATAAAAGAAGAAACTGAATCTGAATTTACAACTCAAAAAGACATTCTTGCAAGCGAAAAAAATAATAATCAACATTGGTGAGATTTGTTATGAACAATATGAATCAATAGACTTGTAATTAGTGGTGATTATGGATCGGTTTGATTCGGAGATTTACAGATCTCTTGAACCAAACCGAACTTTGGAGATTTTGGTATCTTCAGAATCGAAACTGAACTGAATCTCCAAACCAAAATCTCCGAAATTTTGATTCGGTTCCAGTTTGGTTAAAATGGATCGGTTCCAGTTCAGTTCTCAGAGATTTTTTCAATAAAATTCAATTTAAATACAAAAAATATCATATTTATCATATCTTAAACATAAAAACACATTACAATAACATAAAATTAAATCTCAAATACAATATATATAATTGTTCATACATATAAAATTGTTCATATATATATTTTTTTTTTTCGGTTCTCAGTTCGGATATTGCTTAAGACCCAGACCCGAACCAAAGAAAAATTTCAATTCAGTTCGGTTCGAAAAAAAAACAAAAGTCAACGACTCTTTTCGATTCCAATTCTTTTCGATTTGGATATTCAATTCGTTTCAATTATCTTCAGGACCTGTACTCAGCCTCACTTGTAATGTGTACTCATAAGGGGTCATTTGAGCAAATAAACAAGTACATACGTCTACGTCAAGTCATAAGTTTAAATCTCATGAAAAATATAAAAAAAATAAACATGTAATGTATTTATTTTTAACACTAAAAAATTCAGAATACATATTTTAATAAAAATTGAATTTACCAAATAAAATAAAATAATTGGTGGGAATATCCTAAAAGTATATGCAAAATGATGAAAAAAAAAGGACAGCTCAGCTCACAAAGGACACTTTGCCATTGTGGCTTTCTTGCTGATCGGAATCCAAGTGGGTTCCCCATATCGTTTTCAGAATTCATCATCATCCAATAAAAGATGAAACTTTCTTTCACAGTCAAGTTCATCTTACTGCCACTTCACTTCATTTCAACCATTTTTTTTGGATAGTTCACCTCAATTTTGACTGGTTGGAATTGAGTCCTTGATGGACCCCAGCTGAGACTGAAAATGACCATTTGAAATGATACATTTTTGCAAGCATATGCTCATCCAAGCTCTGCCTGTGTGTTCCCACATGGTTTCTGTACAAATTTTGCAGGCAATTCTCAGGCCTTAGCTTTATGAAGCTACCTATTGAACCTTGGAGGAACCCGAGGCGTTGGAACAACCACATCGCGGTTGGTCTCGATCAAAAACTGGCGATCCTTGATGGTACTGTCAAACAATCTGTTCTCAGGATTTTCTGCATAGCACACATAGTAGCAACTCACACAGGCATGTGGCAAGGCCATTGAAATCCTTGTCTGTCACATTGGATTAGAAAATAAATTACTCACCTGAACAATGAAGATTATACAATATCATAGTAGATCACATATATACAAACTTAAAGTGTTGAAAATGTTGTTGGTGTTTGAAAATTTGGACAAGAAACTTGCCACTTCTCTAATGGCAATTTTACCATCTGTTATCTGTCATATGCAGCGCGCTCATGTAAAAGCGCTGAAATGCACCACGCGCATATGAGCATAACTTTAGTATTAGTAGCTGATTTCACAACTGAC
>CAODLS010652639.1:0-11761 GCA_948243855.1 Flueggea neowawraea | reverse complement strand
ATAAATTCGGCCCAATTATTTATTTCATAAATAAATACTAATTCTCAGTTGACTAAGTCAAACAAACTATTTTGACTAGGTCAAATGAATTTTAATTTGTTTTAAAACCATTCTAAAACAAATTATTTCATCACCCATTTTAAAACAACTAACCAATTAATTGTATTTACAATATTTTCATAAAATAATAGCAAGATACATTATAAACAACAGCTCATTCTAGTGTGTGACCCTGTACGTTTACTCAATTTGGTAGTAAGCCAAATTACCATTTGGGCCCACAAGTCATAAGCGGGCTCTAGCAAGACATTATGACTACCGAACTTGAGCAAATTTGATGACTCGACAATACCTAATCCACAGTACGATATTTAGTCCTTTTTTCGTATGATATCTCGATTAAGCATAAAACATGGATCATGTCATGCTTAAAGCACATGAGACATCTGGTCGGGTGCAAAGCATGGCATACATAATAGAACGAATGGCCGAAGCATATGGAATCTTATTCATGCGCTCTCTCTCATCCCTTGTGATAGGGCATTGAGATTTAGTAAGCTTAATGCCATGAGAAATTGGTAAGAAACCCCTCTTTGAGTCTTGCATGCTAAACCTTTTTAGCACCTTGTCAATGTACCCGCTTTGACTTAGACCAATTAACCTTTGGGATCTATCTCTATATATCCTTATGCCTAGAATATATGCAATTTCTCCTAAGTCTTTCATTGAAAAACATTTTCCTAACCAAGACTTGATGTTCTGAAAGGTAGGAATGTCATTTCCAATGAGTAGGATGTCATCCACATAAAGCACTAAGAAGACATTCGAACTCCCCCTAACCTTCTTATATACACAAGGCTCATCTTCATTTTTGATGAAACCAAATTCCTTAACCGCCTCATCAAAATGAAGATTCCAGCTCCTTGAAGCTTGCTTCAATCCATAAATGGATCTTTGAAGCTTACACACCTTATTAGGATGTTTAGGATTGACAAAACCCTCTAATTTTTAGGTCATGTCATGTTTGATCTTATGAACCCATTTACAATCAATAATCTTTGCACCTTCGAGTGGATCAACCAAGGTCCAAACTTATTTATCGTACATTGATTGCATTTTAGACTTTATGGCTTGAAGCCACTTTTCAGAGTCTGGGCTCATCACTGCCTCTTGGTAGGATGCGGGCTCTTTTTGATCCACAAGTATCATATTCTTATCTTTAGTGACGAGAAATCCATATTTCTCAGGCTCGTGACGAATCCTACCTAACCTACGAGGACCTTGTGTTGGTGGTGTCGGCTCAACAAATAGTTGTGAGTCTTTTTGAATTTCCATTGGCGGTTCTGTGACAACTTGTGGTTCTTGAACTTCTTCAAGACATATTTTACTCCCACTAACTCTTTTGGAAATGAACTCCCTTTCCAAAAAGACAGCATTACGAGCAACAAACACTTTGTTCTCAGATTGGACGTAAAAATAATATCCTTTTGTTTCTTTTGGATACCCCACAAAGAAGCACTTATCAGCTTTGGGTGCAAGCTTTTCTGAAACTAATCGCTTCACATAAGCCTCACAACCCCAAATTTTGAGAAATGACAAACTTGGATGTTTCCCTGTCCATATCTCATATGGTGTTTTCTCAACCGCTTTTGATGAAATTCTATTCAGTAAGAACACAACAGTTTCTAGTGCATATCCCCAAAAGGACATTGGAAGATCTATTTCATCATTGATCGAACCATGTCTAATAAGATATGATTTCTCTGTTCAGATACACTATTCCATTGAGGCGTTCCTGGCAGAGTGAGTTATGAGACTATCCCACATTCTTTTATGTGATAGTCAAATTCTTGGCTTAAATATTAACCACCTCGATCCGATCGAAGTGCTTTAATATTTTTTCCAAGTTGATTCTGTACTTCATTATGAAATAATTTGAATTTTTCAAGTGATTCTAACTTGTGTCTCATGAAATAAACATAGCCATATCTACTATGATCATCGGTAAAAGTAGTGAATTACTGATAACCACCTCTGACCATTGAACTTATTGGCCCATAAACATCTGTATGGATAAGGCCCAATAATTCATTAGCCCTTTCAGCATGTCCAGTGAAAGGAGCTTTAGTCATTTTGCCTAATAAATAAGATTCACACGTTTCAAATGATTCTAAATCAAATGAATCAAGAAATTCATCCTTATGGAGTCTTGATATGCGTTTCTCATTCACATGACCTAAATGAAAATGCCAAAAGTAAGTTGGATTCAAATCATTGGATTTAAATCTCTTAGTATTAATGTTATAGATGGGCTTGGGTTGCTCCAAGTTTAGAACATAGAGACCATTGGACAATTGTACAGATCCATAAAAAATGTCTCCATGGTAGATGGAGAAATTATTATTCTTAATAATAAAATGAAATCCATCCAAATCTAAACAAGAAACCGAGACAATGTTTTTGCTCACAAGAGGCACATAATAACAATTATTTAGTTGTAAAATAAGTCCACTAAGCAAAACTAAATCATAAGTTCCTACGACTAATGCAACAACTCGTTGCCCATTTCCAACTCGCAGGTCCACTTCATCTTTAGCCAAAGATCTACTGCTTCTAAGACCCTGCACATTTACAAAAATGTGAGATCCACATTCAGTATCTAATACCCATGAAACAGAAGTAGGTAAATTGATTTCTATAACAAAAATACCTGAAGTAGTAGCCTGACTACAGTTCTTGCTTAGATCTTCCAAGTAAAGCTTGCAATTCCTCTTCTAATGACCTGGTTCATTGCAGAAGTGGCAAACTCCCTCCTTGGGTGGCTTGGGCTTCTTGGTCTTGGGCTTGGACTATTCCTTGCCCTTACAAGCATTGTTACCTTTGCCCTTACCTTTCCTTTTCATACCCTCTTTCCTTTGAACCATAAGCACATTATTTTCTTTCTGAATGTTCTTTTCAGCATTCATCAACATCCCATACAGCTTAGTAATAGACTTTTCCATATGGTGCATATTATAGTTCATGACAAACTGGTCATAACTTTTGGGTAGAGAACCCAGAATCAGGTTAGTAGCCAAGTCTTAACTAATAGCAACACCAAGTTTTTTGAGGTGATCAATGTAACCTTTCATCTTTAGCACGTGAGCACTTACCGAAGTGTCTGGAGTCATTTTCATGCATTCAATGCCTTAGTTGTTACAAACCTTTCTCGGCGAGCTTGCTCTTGGAATATTTCCTTGAGATGTGCCATCATTTCAAATGCTTCCATTTCCTCAAACTGCTTCTAAAGCTCAGAGGTCATAGTGGCAAGCATAAGGCAAGTCACATCCACTGAATTGTTTGAATGCTTCTGATAAGCATCATTTTCAGCTCTAGGGGCATTGTTTGCAGGTTCATGAGGGATTTCTTGTTCTAGGACATAACGCTTTCTCTATTGTTTAAGGACAATCCTCAAATTTCGAGATCAATCAAGGAAGTTAGTGCCACTAAGTTTTTCCTTCTCAAGGACATATCGCAATAAAAAGTTTGAAGTGTTGTTATTTGATGCCATTATTCTACATACAAAAACATGCAAAGTTTTTAATAAATGAGGTCTTAAAAACTCCCACTATAATTATCAAATCAATATCCCTCTAATCAATTTGAAAACAATCATATAGTTTCTTAGTGGGTCAAGATCCATATTTCACCTAATTTTAAGCTTGGCTTTGGCTCAACACTCAAAAGTAGGCTATTTAGGCAGAAACTCTTTCCAATTATATCACATATAATTCTTGAATTATATTGGATTTGACATCAAATGTCCCGACAAATGAAATCCAACCTTATGCCCTTAGGCCCAAAACCATTTTGATAGTCTAGTTAAGTCTAATCATATTCAAAATTATTGATATCACTATTATCCATCTCTTGGCTTTCTAAGATGGCCTAATATACTCTGCTTTGACAGAACCTATATTATGACAATCAAAGTATTGACAAGTGTTGATTTATGGAAGGCATTTTATGACTTAATATTCAAGAGACAGATTATTGTTGTTTAAACATGTTAAAATCGTTCGACAATATATATATCATCCATCATATACATGTATATATATTTAAAAATCATAATTAAAGCGTGACATGACATGGCCCATAAACTAAAATGATCTCCATAAGCCAATATGGAGATTAAATACTTAACCTTTAAGCAGTCCTCATCTTTGTGGGTTTGTCTTCTTGATCACGAATGGGAATCCATTCTTCTTTACATATGAATAACATTCATATGCTATTCTATACTAGAGTAATGAATTAAAAAGACACACATATCTTGTCATAAAGTCGAAACAAAAAATAAAATAAAAACTTACATAGTGAAATCCTATAAAATAACCTGCCAATCACATTGAACATTCGTATAGGGCCATGCCATGCGCCATGAAAAAGCATATAAACACATAAGGCACATAATCACATTATGATCATCTAATAAATTTTGGTGTTCATCACTATAATTAATTATAAGGCGCTACGCAGGGTTAGAACGGCGGATTACTAGTTACTAATTCTTTTAATGAGTTGCTGCCTAAAATTCCCTTGTTCATTAATCATATTAACATTCTGATTACTAGTCCTAATCGCAGTAGAACACACTAATCGGATTACTAGTTTCAATTGAATTAAAACATAACAAACCTAGGCTGCCACTAACATAGTTGATATCTTGAATTTAATCTCATTAAACAACCATCAACTTCAATCCAAATAGCACCATGCCATAGTTAATCATTACCAATGATGAACATAATAATCAAATATTCATACAATTGCCGAACAATAATCCATCAACAACGATTACCATAACAATCACATCATATTGCATATAACAGATTACAAACACATGTAAGACATATATCATATACACCTAAAACATGTAGAAGATCCATTTTATCAATTCGCAAGTGGCTCTGATACCACTGTTGGATAACGTGACACATACACACAATAAAAATTAAAAATTTTTGTCAACGAAATCCACCAAGGATCCATGCAAATTGATACAACCGACAATGGAATGTGTGTTTACCTCGATGCTTCGAAACAAGAATGAGAAGGTGCTGTTGAAATAGAGTCTTAGACGCTGCAGGATGCGAACGCCCTCTACCAGTATCTACACGAACGAACCGCTAAGGTGTTGGTGTGCTAGCACCGAATTTTTGACTTTCAAAAATGCCTCACTATTTTTCCCTCTTTCTTTGAGTGATATGGACGGCAATGAAAATATATGAAGCTAGGAGAGAGAACGGCTAGGGTTTCTTATAAGCTTACTTATAGAGCTTAACAAACCCTAGTCCTAGTGTTACTAGGAGATCCAATTCTGCTCTAACAAGAATTTATTTTCCAAGAATAAATTGCTTCAATATTTATTTATTCTTTAATAAATATATCCAGCCATATTTTATTTCATAAACAACTATAAATTCAGCCCAATTATTTATTTCATAAATAAATACTAATTGCCTATTTCTTTTGTTGACCAAGTCAAAACTCCTTCTCAGTTGACTAAGTCAAATAAACTATTTTGACTAGGTTAAATAAATTTTAATTTGTTTTAAAACCATTCTAAAACAAATTATTTCATCACCCATTTTAAAACAACTAACCAATTAATTGTATTTAAAATGTTTTCATAAAATAATAGCAAGATAAATTATAAACAACAGCTCGTTCTAGTGTATGACCCTGTAGGTTCACTCAATATTGAGAGTAGGTCCAAATTACCATTTGGGCCCATAAGTCATAAGTCTAGCAAGACATTATGACTACCGAACTTGAACGAATTTGATGACTCGACAATACCTAATCCACAGTACGATATTTAGTCCTTTTGTCACGCGATATCTCGATTAAGCATAAAGCATGAATCATGTCATCTTTATGAAGCTCAATCAAACATTTCTTGATATCCAAGTAGACTGACCAGAAAAATGATATTGATAACCCTATCAATCTCATTCGAGCACAACTATCAAGTGGCCAATAGATATCTCACTCAAATAAGAGCAGGACAAATTCCTTCACTATCACTCACATTCCTCTACATGATTTACAACATACCCAATAATAGTCTGTATTATTATCTTGTTAAGGATGATATTGAACTATATCAAAACATGGAGTTCCTCATGTAGGAATCTATGGTGAATTCAGGTCGAAGGACTCAAATATCACTACTGCAATGAGAAGAACTGATGACCTAATCCATGTTGTATTTCTCATAGCAGGTCAGTTCAATATCATGTTCTCAACATGTATTTATGTTTTTGAGTGACATCCTATGTCTATGATCAGTAAAATATGATCATCCCTCAAAACACATACTAGTCTTACTTCGTTATCATTCCCATGATAATGAACGACCAATGACAATTTAGAATAGTATTCTTTCACCTTAAGGTTTTACCATCAAGTCACGCACTTGATGACATAAGTTATAACTAACTATTTATGGATACTTTTACAAGTTACAAAATTATAGAAAATAACAAGATAATAAAATGAAACGCCTCATATATTAATAAAGAAACATAAATGATAATGTTCATACGATTGGGCTAGTGCATATCACTAACAACGCATTATCATAAAATAAATCACTCACATGGGACAAATTATGTTATACATAATTAGATACTCATAACCATGATAATTAGTGATTTATATTAAAAGCCCAATAATATTAATGAAACCCATAAGATTTCGGCACAACCTAATCTGAATAGGAGGGGGGAAATTCGCCATCCAAACCTAAAAGGGGAGGATGAATTTCAGGTCCACTTTCCTTGTGTGACAAGGAGGATTTTTTGCTCTCTCACACACACACACACTAATTAGGAGTGCATAACTAATTATGAGTGCATGACTAATTAGGAGTGTGTTTATTCTTATAGGACAAGAAAGGCAAACCCTAGTGTGACTAGGAAAGCAAATTCGACACACATCTTCCAATATAGGAAGAAATCGAATTCTTGGAGGACAAGGATAGATGAATTTCGGCCTCCTTAGTGCTACCTATTTAGGTTTCCTCATATGCCTATAAATAGGGTGCATTCCTTGCTATTCCTCTCATGCCTTGGCCGAATTAGTGAGTGGCATAAGAAAATTTTTTGTGAGATTTTAGAATAGAGATTCTAAAAGGGTGCTAGTACACTCCTCCAATCCAAAGAAGAAAGTTCGTTTGTGTGGATACCTCTAGACACGTTCGCGCAAAAGCAATATGAGACGAAGAGTGGTTCGAGTTTTGATTACTAAAAGCTACACCAACATCTCATATGATCAAACATTCAAGCTTTGGATCTAAGGTAGACCCACTAACCCTAATCATATATGTTGATATACATGGATCTTTGGTGGAATTCTAGACTAAAATTTTTGTTATTTCCACTGCATTTTATGCTTATGAATATCATTAATTGGTCATGAATTCTAATAGTGGTATCAATATTTCCTTTGTGCTATATTTATTTGTGCGATAACCCACAAGTTGTGTCTCTGCCCATGTCATGCCAAAAGGAGACGAGTTTTTGTCCATGTCTTTGGCCAATTAATACACGGTCAGTGGTGCTTTAAGACATGATCAGAATGCTTGACTGTGTGCTTGCCCGTGTGACCCAGAAATGCGACTTTTCTTGCCCGAAAACACTTCAATCGATCGAACAACTGCCATACAAGATCAATAACTCAAAAACCAACTTAAATCCATCAACATTCATCACTCAAAACACCAAAATTAATGATTCAAACACCAAATCAAAAATCAAAATTAAACTTAAACACACTCGAATACCATGGAAATGAGCGAGACGTTACAGAATTGGTTTTGGCATTGTTATCAGCAGAGTTTGCTGTTGGTGTTATCGGATCGACCTGGCGTTGGTGGCGGCGAACATCTAAAATTAATGTTGTGTGCACCTTTGAAGACCTATTTTATGCTTGTTGTAGACCTTTTAAGACCATTGTAGATCTTTTGGAGACCTTTGAAGACTCGTGAAGACCTTTTGGAGGCTTTTTGTAGACCTATTGTAGACATTTGAAGATCTTTGTATATTTTTGTACAATAAATTGATTACCATTAAATAGATTAAAAATCGTAAATATCATATATACTGAATACATATATATCCAAGCAATTCAGTTTCATTTTGTTTAAAAAAAAAAATTACACCAAAAATTTATTAAATCAATTTTCTTATAAAAAAATTGTGAACTTCCTTTTGGAGACATTTGGAGACTTTTTAAGACCTTTATAGGCTTTGTAGACCTTTGAAGACTTTCTGAAAATTAGTTTTTTTTTTGGAATTATTTTTTGCAAAAAAATCAATTTCACAAAAAATATCGCGATTTCTCGTGAATATGGTATTTGTCAAATTCAATTTATTTTTTTGGCATTTTTCAAAGTTGGAAACTTGAATGACATTTTTTCAAATTCAATATTTATTTTTCTAATAAAAGTGTGGTTTTCTTCTGATTTATTGGTTCGATCGGTTAGTCACTAGTTGAGCCATTATATTTGAAAAACTGTTAGAATTTTAACACTAGACATTCAAAAATAAGTTATAAAATTATATCATATATTCTAATTAGTATAAATAAACATTAAAAAATCAATTTGATGATCAAATAATATAAATTTTAAATTAATCTGCCTGTTTTTTTTTTTGTTTTTAGATCTGAATTCCCATATTATTGGTTTTTAAACCTAAACCTGACTGGTTTAATATTTGCTCCACCGGTCGAGCTAGCGGTTCGATTTTAAATGTGAAATGATGCCTATAGTGCCTGTTCGGTTTTAAATGTGAAATGACATCTACAATACCTTTTACTGTTTTCATGTTCTGCGTTTTATAATTCTCAAAATATAAAGCTGCCAGCCTACGAGTTAAAACCAGGAGAGTGACCTGTTTGGTATAAATAAATCTAAAATATAGAATTAATTTTTAAATGAATTTTCTTATTTAGAGTGTTATAATTTAAGATGAGAAATTCAATTGAATTCCACAAATTCATATTTGGTGTAAATTTAGAATATAAAATTTGTTTACCTAATTTCTTTATATACCCTTCAACATAATAATTTTAATAAAATCATAATGTTATAATAAAATAACTCTAGACTTATTTCATTGCAGCTGCATATTCATAATGATTCACACGCCTAATAAGATAACGATATATTTATCATTCCACAAATTGCAGCGGCCAGAGTGAACTAAAGTCTTTTCCAACTGCGAAAACACAACCTTTAACATGCATAAGAGACGCTGGCCTGATAAACAAGAGAGTGAAATTATCAAAAACCATCACCAATTCTTAGTCCTAACCCGCAAACACAGACTAAAATCGCAGAGACAATCAAGAATGCACAAACAGACTAGATTACACACGCGCCCTAACAAAAAGAAGTCCAGTTGTATGAAATTAACATATAACCAAACCAATTTCACATCACAGCCCCGCATAGCACTAACAATACAACAAGATTGTTTCTCTTCAGCAACCAAATGCAGAAACCGCGTAACTGCAACATGGTATTATCAATTGACTATTCTAATATCAGAAACAAATAATTTTAATCTAAATATAGATTGAACAACATTCAAAAAGAGAGTATATCCAAATTTAGGCAGCCACACATTATAAACAGAATCACCAAAATTCGATTTCAATTTAAAAAACAATGAAGAAAGAATATGATTGAAATTTGGTAAGAAGAAAAGAATTCAAATTTTCCAAGAAAGATAAAGAATTGTCTTTCCCTAGCCAGATCGTTATGAGGGCTTCTCTCGTTTTCTATTTCGGAAGCAAAAAAAAAAAGGTTCTAAGCTTGTTCTTGTTGTTCTGAAAATAACCCAGAACGAGGAAAGAAAATAAAAGAGTGGTTTTGCTATAAAGAGCTTTGCTTTGAAGCAACGAAGAGTATGTTTTAAATGGTGGTGGAGCTTTTGGAGGGTGAAACTTGAAGAAGGTGGGAAGAAGAGAGTGAACGGTGGATGAAACTTGGAGGATGAAGAAGGCAGGAAGGAGAGAGTGAAGTGAAGGACGTGAATTAGGTTAGACAAATGGAGGATAATTTTGGTATAATCTATAAAGAAAAAGGATGTTATTGGTATGCAAATTTTGTGTGGAGTTCATTGAGAAATTCCAACTATTTTGGTGAGCATTGGTTAGTTATCTTCAATTTCACCAAATTCAATCTTTATAATTAAATTCTGTATTTTTTGGTCTTTTAAACAGAAAAACGTGAAATTACAAATGAATTCCACAAAATTTATGGAAATAATTTATACTAAACAGAGTGTACACTCCGTTTGGAACAAATGAATCTAAAATTTAGAATTCATTTACAAATGAATTCCACATAGTCTTTTGTTTGGTATGCTATAACTTAAAACATGGAATTCAATTGAATTTCTCAAATCATGTTTAGAACAAATCAAAATTTATTTCAATTTATTTTCTAATATACCCTTCATTACAATAACTTTATGTAAAATATAATTTTTATTTATTTTTTATATTTTATTGATAAATTTGTTTAACATATTAAATAATTATCTATATGTGACAAAGTAAAAAAAAAATCATGATTATGAGAATATACATATTTCATGACTGTTAAACATTATGTGATAGGTTAAATCACATTTGTCAATTCAACAGTTGTAAGAATTTGAGAATATAAAACATCAAGTAAAACCCATAATTTAATTTTGTCTGAAAAAATCTTCCACTCTTTAAACCAATTATACCACCTCTCAATGACACTTCATTTGCTACGAATTTTATGAGTAAATGAAATTGAAAACAAATAAAACTCTACTAATTATTGAAATAACATCTAGATGTTGAGTAACAATTGAAAAAAACCAATTTGAGGTGGATTATGAACTTTTTAATAGAAAAATTAGAAACAAATTGTTTTAAAATCTTTAGATTGAAACTGAAGAAGTTGGACATGAGAGGTTTACATGGAAAAGATGCATAATTTTGGTATTAGTGATTTAGAGGAGGGTTAATTTTGGCATGTAAAATTTTTTGTGGAATTCATTTCGAAATCCCATCAAATTTGATAGGAATTGGATTAGTTATTTTCAATTCCGCAGAATTCAATTCCTAGAATTTAAATCCACATTTTTTTTGTCTTCCAAGCACAAAAATTTGGAATTGTAAATAAATTCTACAAAATTTTGTAGAATTCATTTGTTCTAAACAAGGGGTTATAGTTGAAATTGACTTTAATATAAATAAGTTATAAATCAGTTGATAATCCTAATTAGAAGTTGGAAGGCCCCTCTCTTGATTCACCCTTTGCATGTTACGCTACATCGGAGAGAAATATCATGACAGATCTTGTGAACATCTTCTAATAGTCCTTTTTTAATACTTTGTCTAGACTCATTCTTGGTTATTTTTCATCCGAAATTTTTTGATAAGTTGAATTATAGTACCGAAGATTATAATAGAATTGTACGGTACCTACTCTACCTCTCTCAACCAAGGACCTAATAAGCCTGACCAAAAACAAACAAAAGATGTAATAAGTGATTCAATCTAATGTTTGGGACTTCAGGAAAATGAGGATTGATTGATTTCATTATTCATGTCGATTTGCCCAAAAAAAGAATTATTGATGTTGGAAAATGAAATGGATCAGCAAAGCATAGGCCCATCAACTATCCAAAGCTTTCGACAACCAAAGTCTTGTAGCACACCCACA
>CAODLS010652489.1:0-12774 GCA_948243855.1 Flueggea neowawraea | reverse complement strand
TAAATAAGGTTTAAACCTTTATTTGTTTTTAAATATTTATTTGAATGGGTAGTGTTTATGAATCTCTGAGGCTTGTGAGAGATGGGTCGGGCTCCCATAGATGGTTCACCTCGTACGCCGGTCATGGTCCCAGGAATGGGTTTTGACAAAAACTAAGAGATAGAGACAAAGGGTGGAATTGTAGAGAAGATTATTGTCAAAAAAAAGGGAAAGAGGGAGAAGAAGAAGAAGAAGAAAGAGAGAGATTTAGAACATTCTTCATCAAAATTTCTATATAATTAAGGAAGCATTGGAGGATTCAAGAATACATCATAAGCTAGAGAATTGATCTTGGTAAGTTCTTTATTTTATCACTTGATTAATTGATTTCTAAGTTAGGGTTTATGTACTATTTAGAAACAAGAAAAATTTTATAAATAATCTACAATCTGGGATATAATCAGCATGATAATCAACTGATTTTGTCATAAGCATGTCTACTAGGAATGATTTTGTGAGTTTGGAATTCGGGTAGCAGGGCTGTCGAAGAACTGGATGAAACAACCATCTTATTTAGCGATTATTTTGAGTTTTATAACCCTAATTCTTTTGATTTTTTATGCTATGGAAAATTTAAGATGTCTTATAAAACTTTGTAGTTTTGATCTGAGGCTAATTGCTACAATAAGGTTGTGAATATCGAACAAACATTTTACTACTCTGTAACATAATTTAAATTCTAGACGTCCAATTAGTGTGATTATTTTTTAAAAAGAAACTAGACACACTGGAGTATAACTGGTATAAAAATGAGGGTTAAATAATATGTATATAAGTTTTGGGAGAATTTTAAATTCGAAACAGAGGGATTGTTCAAATTAGCGTCAGGCATTTACTTAACAGAAAAGCATAAACATGTGTGATTACTTTTATGACATATTCACGTGGATATCAAAATAAGCATACATTTAAAATTATTAGGAGCAAAGGAACAAGTGGAGGAGCTGAGGGTAGTCCAAGAACCTTGCCGTGCTAGGAGTTGAAGTAAGTTTATAATTAGCATTTCTTATATATTTAATATTTCTTGTGCATTAAATAAAGTGGTAACGTGATGATGTGTGCTATAAATAAGTTGATAAGAAAGGATATTGGCAAGAGTTTCATGGGATTATGAATAAGATGTGGAGATGTGACATGTAAATGTTTTGACATGTTTCTTTGTTCGGTGGCTTGGTTATAGTGTAAGTGCGAAGTATTTTGTGCTTTAGAGGGTGATTATTTGGCATGAACATTTTGTTCATGAATATAATGGGGATGACTGAAAGAAAATGAATTGTTGTATTGTACGTATTTGATTATTTTGTTGTGACAATATTGTTATATTTGGGGAGTGTGTGATGATACCTTATTGACTAATGGTTTGACTTTCTCTCAATATTTGCTTACATTATGGGGATCAGTAAAGATGTGAAAAGAAGAAAGTGAGACATGTGGAGGTGGCCCCGTTTATATTGCCATTGGACATAGCTATGTGATCAGTCCTTTGCTCTATGTGGTATGCTTTATAATATTTGGCCCTGGGCATAGCTGTGTGATTAGCCCTTGGCTCTGTGTGATTAAAAAGAGGGGCTCGCTAATACATGTGGAGGAGGAGAAGATGATGAGGGAGTATATTGTATCACCATTTTGTAAGCAAGTATTAAGAAAGGATTCCGAGTGATGAATGTAAGATGATACGTGTTGAAGAGTAAATAAGTATTCGTTGATACTTTCCGATCGTTATGATGTGATTACTTATCTATGTTGATTCTCTTATGATTGTTAGACAATGATGTGATATGGAAGTGTCTTGTTATGCATCAAGATGGAGATAATGAATTGGGATGGTTGATAAATTATTTATTTTGATCTCTTATGCTCGATGAAGTGAAGATATTCTCATGAATAGTTATGGTGTTTGAATGAAGGTTTCCTCTCTCTAAACTCGCATTTTAGTTACAACTATGTGTAATTTAATAAGATATGGATTGACACAAGTTGGTGTAACCATATGTGTATTGGCTTATTTTGTTACAAATTTGTATGGAATCTGTTCCTTTCATTCAAAATCTACAAAGGGCCTAGAAACAATAATAGAACTTGATAAGGGGCAAAAACACTTCATTTACCATCATAACACCAATAAAATACAAGAAGCTCAATACTTAAATATGTATAAATTAGCACCTATCATATGGCTTGAGCTAAGACAAAACTGTGCACTATTTGTTAGTAGTATAGCTTAATTAAGAATAAATAAGGAACCTAATGTGCTTGTAATGAATGGAATTGTCAGTTTATGTTACAAATAAGTATACATATTGTGCTAATTATTTACTTACTGAGTTGTAGGCTCATCCATCTATATTTATTTTTTTCAGGCGCTGAACCATTTTGTTGTGATTGCATCATCAAATCAGCATTTTGCAATCAAGTTAGGTTCGGCTAGTATGCGGTGTTCTCCTCACATCTCACTTTGAATGTTAGTTGTAATATAAATTAGGTGGAATAAATAAACAGAGTTTGATATCCTGTTTGTTTTATGTATAACTGCAACTCTAAACCTATGTGATGATAATATAGGATGTGATTAACATATCAATAGATAAATAAATAACGTTATTAGGAAAAACAATTCGCATATTTATATAAAATAAGCAGGTGCTACACACATATATATATTTGTATATACATATCTATATCTATATGTATATACATATGTATATATATATTTATGTATATACACATATATGTACATATATGTATATATACATGTACATATACATATACATATAAATACATGTATGCACATATATACGTATACATGTATATATATATGCATATACATGTATATATACATGTATACGTATATACATGTATATATGCATATACATGTATACGTATATACATGTATATATGCATATACATATATATATGTATACATGTATATACGTACATATATGTATATATGCCTATACATATATATACATGTATATATGTATATATATATATATATATATATATGCATATACATATATGTACATATATATATATATATATATGCATGTATATATATGTATATGTATATATGAATATATGCATGTGCATATATGTATATGCATATATATATATATATATATATGTACATATATGTATATGCATATATATATATATATATATATGTACATGTGCATATACATATGCATATACATGTGCATATACATATGCATATACATGTGCATATATATACATATATATATATATATATATATATATATACATATATATATATATATATATATGTTGCTCATGCCTCTTGAGTTGTCTCGAGGCATATGCAATTACCTTGCTATGCTGCATCAACACACAACCTAAACCAACCCTCGTTCGTCACAACACACTGCGAATCCTCTAGAACCTGATGGCAAAACCAACACTGGTGCACTCGTCAAACATCTCTTCAGCTTTAGGAAGCTATCCTCACATCTATCTGACCATACGAATTTGGCTCCCTTTTGCGTTAGCCGAATTATAGGATCTGTGATCCTACCTTCTTTGGATCTACCATAATCCCGTCACTAGACACCACATGTCCTAAGAATGTCACATGATCGAGCAAAAACTCGCATTTTGAGAACTTCGCATATAGCTGATGGTCTCGTAAGGTCTGCAATACTGACCTCAAGTGGTCCTCATCCTCTATCCCACTCCTCCAGTACACCAAGATATCATTGACAAAAATGATGAAAAATCGATTCAAGTATGGCCTGAACACTCTATTCATCAAATCAATGAATGCAGTTGGTGCATTAGTCAACCCGAACGACATCACTAGGAACTCATAGTGACCATACCTAGTCTGCAAAGCTGTCCTCGTAATATCTTCACCCCTGATCCTCAGCTGGTAATATCCTAACCTCAAGTCAATCTTAGAAAATCATTGTGCACCCTACAGTTGGTCAAATAAATCATCTATCCTCGGAAACGGATATCGGTTCTTCACTGTCACCTTGTTCAATTGTCGGTAGTTAATACACATGCGAAGACTCCAGTCCTTCTTTTTAACAAATAACACCGGATCACCCCAAGGTGAGATGCTCAGTCTAACAAATCACTTGTCCAATAAATCTCTCAACTGAGCCTCTAGCTCTTTCAGCTCTGCTGGTGCCATTCGATATGGAGGAATCGATATCGGATCGATATCCGGCTGTACCTCAATGGTAAACTCAATCTCGCTCTCAGGAGAAAGTCCCAGTAAGTCCTCGGGAAATACATCAGAGAACTCTTGTACTGTAGGTATGTCCTCCAAACTCAACTCCGTACTATGCGGCTCAGTAAATTCAAAAGGAAAGTATGCCTCACAACCACGGTGAATCATCCTCTGGGCTTTAACAGCTGATACATACCCCGCACGACACTGTCTTTGCAAAACAATCCAAAGTGGCATGCCAATTTAAAAGCCAATCCATGCCAAGTATCATGTCAAACTCTCTCATACCCAACACTACAAGATCGACAGTCAACTCGTGCCTCTCAAAGGCAATCACACAATCCCGTACCTCAGAGTCAACTACCATCTTGTTACCTAAAGGTCATAAAACCTCAAGTAATCTAGCTAATGGATGTACTACTAACCCTATATGCTCAACAAAATAAGGTGTGATAAATGAGTGAGATGCACATAATCAAATAAACTATAAGCAGAAGCATCAGAGATGAGTAACATACGATTCACTGTCGCATTAGAGGTTTGCGCCTCTTGTGGAGTCAAATGATAAACTTTGGCTTGCCCACTAGTAGTAGAAATACTCAGTCCTGCCTGTTCACGGCCACTACCCTGCCCAACCTGGCTAAGGGCTTCTGAACCTACGGCGTCTCAGTTTGTGCCTCTATCAACTCCAATACTGGCAGCACCTGAACCTCTCGCTACCGACTGCACTGACTGTGAACCTAAACCTCATCTTATAGGACACTCAGCAACCTTGTACCCAGGCTTCCTACAATGAAAACAGAGACCTGCAGCCTTATGGTAAGTATCGAGATGTCTCATCCTACATGTCCTATAAAGTGCATAAAAGCATAATGTTCTCTGTCCTCTGGTACGCCCAGCCGGCTGTACGACACTGCTGCTCTGGGAATCCTAACCCTGCCTTTGGCCCCCAGAAGAATGTCTACGTCTATGCTCAAACTGACCTACTAACCGCCAGACGTACCCTCCATCCTTGCCCTCTTGGGCTCTTTGGGTTGCTTCTCGTCTTGGTACTCCATACTCATTGCAACCTCAGAAATCTGTGATACGGTAGACAACCTCTGAGTCGCTACCACTCTTCTAATCTTCAGCAACAACCCGTTTAGAAACTTCCTAGCTAAGGCCTCCTCACTACAGACTTCAGCTGGGGCATATCTAATCACCTCCTAAAACATGTCCTTATACTCCATCACAGTCATACCCGATTCCTGATGGAACTCACTGAACTAGTCTGCCCTTTTATCCCTCTCACTCGGAGGAAGAACAGATAAAGTTAGCTTAAGATTGAGCTCCTCCCAATAAAATATCCTACGAGACCTCTGATCCTGCCACCATCTAGCGGCTCGGCCATCCAATAGAAATGATGCCAATCTAACCCTCGCAGCATCATCAATGATATTCATAACCTCAAAGCACTGTTCTACAGCGAATGTGAAATCCTGATGATCCTCTCCTAATTTGCCTAAAAATCTAGGTGGAGAAAGCTTCATAAATATGGCAAGGCAAGGTTCAGCGTCAGACTGTGGTACTATAACAGATGTAGGCACAACTACCTCTAATGGGGGTGGAGGAACTAGCGAAGCTGCAACTACTTAGGGAGTTGGCTGACCCCAAGCCTCCTGACCATCTAATAACGCATCCACACGAACCAGAACCTTAATGAACCACTCAAAGGCGTCCATCGAACCTGCGAGTGGTGGCTATGGTGCTGGCGTCGCAACCTCCGGCACACTAGCCACATTATGATGATCGGCAACTGACTGAGCAGTGGCCTTAACTGGCATATGCCTAGGCCTCTCATGGCCTCTACCACGACCTCTACCATGGCCTCTACCTTGAGAAGGATCCATATCTACAACAAAAAAACAATCGTATGCAAGTATCAATATGCATGTAGCCGCCACAGTATCAAAACGAAGGTCAAAGGATATACAGAGGCAAATCAGATAGACTCAATCAAAGATACATATGCTCCACGCCGACCCCAGACTATGCGAAAACCTAGTGCTTCAAGACTTATGAAACCTAGGGCTCTGATACCACCTTTGTCATGACCCATAACCGGGACCCGTGACCGGCGTACGAGACAAACCATTTGTGGGAGCCCAGTTCAACTCGCACAAGCCTCAATGATTCATAAACTATACCAATCATCCTTTTAAAAACATTTTAATAAAACCATTTATGAGGAAATCATATATATAAGATAATAAAGATGTCATGTGAAAAAAAATATATATATATAATCAATACAAAGCGATAAAATTGAAAAATCCAATGCACAAAACCCTAAAGACCAGCAGACTCCGTAACCCAACAACATCTCGGTGTAGAGCTTTATAACAAAAAGTACCCCGGCCAAGAGGGCGCCGCTAACCAAAAATGTTGGTGCCTCACTGGGAGAAGATGTCAAAAGGTTTTCGAGCCAAATCAACCTATAAAATAGAAACAAAGCAACACAGAAAATAAAGGGGGTTAAACCCAGTGAGAGACAACACTCCAGATTGTCTCATACGGGCTTCACAAAGACTAGTTCGAAAACAATTGGAAAACTACCACATGCAGGTATACAAAAGGTATATATATAACTATACACCCTACATACATAGTACAGTTCAGAAAACATTTCAAAAATTTTTACACCCAAGGCAAACACATGCGCATCGGCAAAAATGATACTACAAGTATCATAGTAATATATATATATATATATATATATATATATATATCATCATGGGACCGATAACAATCGTGGTGTAAACTATGTCACTCAACCACCTAAACAATAATTGTGGACTCTGCCACTAATCCGGTAACAAATCATGTGTTGGGCCGGGACACATAGCTATCTTCAACCCCGATAGCTGAGTCATATTCAACATTGGTATACCAAAGGCTACGAACCCCGTAGCGAAGGTGTCCCACAATTAAAAACAATTATCCAAAAACATAGCATGCGCTCAGCATAAAAAAAACAGTTGAAAACATATATATAAATATATGTACATAAATCTTTCCAAAAACAAGAAGTGAATATTTATTCACATAATCCAATTATTTAGTTAACCAATCCTTAGATTAGTCCGATTTCAAATATCTGTTAAAAACATAAAAAAACAAATATACAGTTTTGAGACACAATCTATATGTTTGAAGCTGTCATCCACTTACATGGATGTCCAAGCTCTATGAACCCATACCACTGACAAGTGGTTGATCTGCTGACAAGGGCAAGAAGCTAAAACAAATGTCAAATATAATAACATATCAGAAACAATAATAAATGAGACACTGGTAATGTGGTTGTACCAAAACTCGTGTACATGCATATGCAACTCAACACCCAAACCCATTTCCATACCTAATGTGCCAAATCACGTTTTGGACCTCGTAGGCAAATTACACAAAAAGCCTACTACTGATTCAATCGATTTAAACTAAATCTGAACACCCAATGTGGTAGACCTTATCCCCAATGACATGAATCCATACTTAGATCATCAAAAACAACTCCATTTCCCTCAAAAATCACGAAAATTCGTCCTAACCATAACCCATATACTCAACTCATCAAATCTGTCACAACCAAGCATAAATCAAGTATATCTAACTATAATCCATCAATATATAATGACAACAACTCCAGATTAAGTAAACAAATCATCAAAATCTCGAAACCCTAGTTCAATAAACCCATTTAGGACAAAAACCAAAACTCATCAAAACTGGAGCTAAATCTGACGAATCCACCCTTAAACATCCATAATCTAATGCTATTCAAACTCCCTTCCATCAGAAACATAAGTATCAAAAGAATCATCCATTTTGACCTAAAAACCCTAGATGTTCAAATCATGAACACAACTGGAAAAGAAAGGATTAAAGAGTGATTCTTACTTTTTAAACCAAGTTGGAAGCTAAGAGAAGCTCAGAGAGACAAAGAGAATTAAATGAGAGTGAAATTTGGTGGTTGGATTGAGTTATGGCCGAAAGAACAGTAGGTGGGGGGTATTCATAGACCCACATGACTGGCATTCAGCATTTCACTTAAAACCACACAGACAAACCCATCTACGTGTGCAGTACCTCTACTACACACGTAGTTCTCTCTTCTACGTGAGTTGTACATCCACAACATGCGCAGATGGTGGATATGGTGACCCCTCATACTCATATCCAAAATCAACGCACGTTCCACCTCATGCAATGCACGTAGATCCTTCCACTCATTCACAACTCCCGCCTAGTGACGTTCAACGTGCGCAGAGATCATCAATCGTACGTAGACGTGCTTGGACAAGTTCACAGTCCATTATCAACATTGATCAACATGAGTAAAACCCCTTTCCAGCGCACGTAGATGATCATCAGTATGCACTATGCACACAGCACGCGCTACGCACACAGTCCATTACCAATATCGATCAACGTGCATAGACTCCTTCTCCAACGCACGTAGATGACCTTCAGCGTGCACTACACAGACATATTTCATCCAAACGATTCTCAACTCAACATTCGAGTTTCCCCTCGTTCCAAATCAATTGAAATCACACGGAATGCTACAGTATTATGGTGAGAACAATACTAGGTGTTATATATATATATATATATATAGAGAGAGAGAGAGAGAGAGGGGGGGTATATATATGTGGCAATTTTTGTTGGCCATTGTGAAGGAAATGAAATCACATACTGCAAATAACAAATATAAAACTTCCAAATCTATTAGATATTACAAATTCAACATATAAATCTATGGCATCCATGTCAACTCATACTTATCTGAGAGTTTCAAGTATAATAATGAAAATATAATCACTTAGTTGTTGGAAAACAAGCTTGTGAAGGAAATTACACCACTTTGTTAATAAAGGCAAAACCCTCAACGAGCCCTAAACAAAATAAAGACACTGCTAGATTAGCTTGAAGATGGTCCTTCATTGCCAAACAAGTTTCTTTTTGTTGTAAGCTTGTTTCTACTTGTCATTGGTCCATTCGAAAGCCTCACATAAGGAATGCTTTGATTAACAACCTAGAAGTCATTTAGCTTAAGTTCAGTATACATCAACAGTATGAAATGAAGAAAAAATAAATATATACCTGTGTCAGTTGAGTTACTGGAGGAGCATCATTGTCAATGAATTATTGCTCCATTTTGGTAACCTGCTGGTCTACACCTACAGATTTAGGCAAGTATACCTATCGCCTATAGCTAGTGGACCTATAAGCACCATGTGTCGTATCCCACAGAGATTAAGAGTACTAGTAATTATTGTTTCCTTATTATCTAACTAATATTGAATAGATAAAATAAATGGAAATCAACACAAGAACAAATACACACAGCTAAGAAGATAGGACAATCGATAGGAAGTGGCACCTAGACGTTGAATCCCCCTAGACTGAACTAAGTGATAATGGTTCATTATTCAGACAGTTAATTGGGGACCATGGAAATTTCTATGATATATTAACCTTTCTCTCAAGTCAACTAACGTCTAACGCTTAGGTTGATTAACCGAAATCTCTTCCTAATTAAAATCCATATCATTGCTTTATCAATTTCTGAATTTCACTATTAGGTTTCACCCTAATCCGGAGGATTTATGTCGACATATCTCTAGGTTTGTATGCAACTCCTTCCAATCATGAATGATCAATCACACATAGAATCTCTCGATCGCACATGTATGAATAAATATTGGAATCGAAAGGCTAGCAATAATCAATTCAACAATTTAATAATAGAAATCATAATTGAGTCAGAAACCCATAAATAAACTGAATGAATAACAAATATCCAATACTAACATAATCAAGGGTTCATCATATCTAGATGCACAAAATATTTAGTTCATATTTCTATAGAAACAAACAACAAGACATGAAGAAATTCTAGAGAGAGAAAGAGAACCCATGATGAATCCTTCAATTCCTCACTTGATTCCTCCAATCTTGATGCCGATTGAGTTCTCCTTGAGTTCCCACATCCTCTGACCTTCAACTGAGTGTATTTTTGTGTCTAATCACTGGCTATCCAATTAGGTTTCCTAAACACGCTTAAATAACACGAATTAACAAAATCTAGGTGCACAGGGTTGCGTTCCACAACTGTGTCCCTAGCTGCCCCGTCCGTGTCTCGCTTTTCTTTGGGTATGCAATTACACGGACACGGGTTTTTGCCCATATCCGACACTCTTCTATCTGTGTCCTCTTAGTCTAAGCTGTGTCCAACAAAATAAGAACTCCAGGTGTTAGTTTTAGTGCCCTAATCCAATCAATTATGTACATTGCCATTCAATTTATCATTTAATAAAGAGGCACTTCATTTCATATTTATGAAATATTATAAAATATCAATGACTAGTTGACCCTTCCTTATGTCATCAAGTGTGTGACTTGATAGTAAAACCATATAGTAAACAGAATACAATTCTAAATGTTCCTAATCGATTATCATCATGGGAATGATAATAAACTAAGGTTAGTATGTTGCTAAAAGAATAATCATGTTTTACTGATTATGGATATGGGATATCACTTAGAATACAGATACATGTTGGGGAACATGTATTGGACTGGCCCACTATGAAAGAACTTCATGGAGTAATGTCACAAGTCACTTTCTTGCAGTGGTGATATTGAAACTCACTATCGACTCTTACCTAAGGAATCACATGTTTTGACTTAGTCAAACGTTATCTGTAATAGGGTAACAATAAATGCTATGTTTGGATATCTCATGAATCTTGTAGAGGAGTTATATTGAGAGTGACTAATTTGTTCCTTTTAAAAATAGTGATATCTTTAGGCCACTTGATGAGTATGATTGACAGAATATATTCATATTCAAATGAATTGATAAAGGGTTGTCAATATCATTTGTTATATCAATCTACTTGGGATCAAGAAACACATTAAACAATATAAGGTTGACATGTGACCATGCCTTATGCTTAAATGAGATATCGTGAGACAAAAGCACTAAACATCAAACTGTGAAAAGTTAACTTGAATCAACTACTCCAGTTGATTTTGGGTTGCCATAATGTATTACTAGACACCACTTATGAACTTTGGGCTCAAGTTTTGGGACAAGGCTCATTGCCAATTTCGAGTAGGTCTATTGAGTCACGCACTGAAACAAATTGGATTGGGTTACAAATATTATCTCCTATGGTGATTGAATTATTAAGATGATTAATTTGATTAATCAATAATAATTTAGGATTTTGTGATTTACATCTTAAAGATGATATAAGATATAATCCATTAATATAATAGACTTTGATTATAAATTACATCTTATTAAGTTAAATATTTTGTGGACATGTTATTATGTACGACATAATTAATTCGGCCCATATATTTAATAAGGGAGTGACTTATTTAATGATAATGTATCACGTAATTAAAAGCTCAATAACATTAATAAACCCATTACAAATTCGGCACACACACATCACCTCTCCTATTTTTTAGGAGTCTTTATTATTGTATGACAATGAGAAAAATTCAGCACACCCTAATTAGGATGTCACTAATTCAGCACACTCCTATTTTTTAGGAGCCCTAATTACTGCACATAATTACTTAGGAAGTACTTATTCTTTTAGGACAAGAAAGGCTAACCCTAGTGCACCTATTTAGGGTCTTTCATGTACATATAAATAGGTGAGAGGCAAGGCCGAATTATTTATTGGTCATGGCTTGGGCGAATTTGTGAGTGTTACTTACAAAGAGAGAAAATATTATTTATGAGACTAGAATAGAGATTATTGGTGCTAGTACACTCCACAATTCCAAAAGAGTTTGTTTGTGTGGATATCTTTAGTCATGTTCGCGCAAAGACAATGTGGGAGAAAGGGTTTCAAGTTTTATACTAAAAGCTACACCAATACTCTATTCAGTCATTCACTCTAGCATTGTGTTTTAAGGTAAAATACGCTAACGCTAATCGTGTATGTCAATGTGCATGGATCCTTGGAGGAATTCTAGATCAAAATTTTTGTTGTTTTCGCTGCCTTGTATGCTTATGAATGTCATAAACTTAGTAAAGAATTCCAACTCCAAGCTAGTACACGGTTCCTTCCGCGATTGTGCCTATGGCTGTGTGTCAGTCCACGACCGTGGATAGCTTATTCCATCCATGTTTTGCCTTAAAGCATCCAATTGCACACCACTGATGGTCCACAAAAATTGCCACCCCTGTGGGATGATAGAGTGTCACGACCATGACCAAAACCACATATACATGAGCATGCATTGCATATAATATAGATTGATCTGAAGTTGCATACGATGCCCATATGGTTAGAAAATAATTTACAATAATTTTGAGAGTAATAAAAGATTTATCTGCTGGACAATCAGGGTTCAAAAGTTAGACTATTACAAAAGAAGGGTTAATAGGTGGTTTCTTAAATACATTAGGACAGGTGTATAAATAATTTAAATTTGGTTCCTGTAGTTTTTGGCCTGTTTAGGTGTCAAAAACATAAGAA